>JANHGB010021628.1:0-11374 GCA_026283785.1 Coracopsis vasa | reverse complement strand
ATCCAATATACATATTAAATATTAAATATAAAGTTCTTTAAATATTTAGTATTTAAATGTAATATTAATACTTACCAGGGTTGTGTACACGTTTGTTTCATGCAGTGAAACACAGAAACTATCAAGCAAAAGTAGGAATAGCATTTTATGCTATTACTAAACACTATTTTTCTGTTCCTAGTAACAATTAAAAATTAAAGAAATAGAGATCCTGTCATCTTGATAAAAAATATTTCTATTTCAGAAAGATTCAGAAAGTTATTTAATGTAACTATTAAAAATTTTCATTTGTTAAAAACAAAGCAAAACCCAGAAGAAACATTGCAACTGGACAGAATAAATGCCCAAAGTAATTAAATAAGATCAATATATAGTGCATGGTTGTGGGCTTTTTTCTTTCCTTTCTCCCTCTTTGTTTTTTTTTGGTGAAATTACTTCCTTCTTTTTGCAAGGAAAAAGACTTCACTAGAAAACAATCAAGCTGAGGTCTTACAATTATTTTCTTTTGTAAAATGTCCTAAGATATATACCTGTTAATTGCTGTAGGAGAGCTCAGGAAAATGCTTCTGTTTTTCAAGTCTTCTCCTTTGTACTGCCAGTTTAGAGTCAAAGAACAGACCCACTCAGTTCTCAAAATCTGAGCCATTGACAAATCGTTCAAATACCACCAATACTCCCAGTCACCGACCAAATCACAAAATAAATATGATGTTTACATGGTGATTAGTTTCAACATTAACAACTGATGCAGGTAGCCTGTCAGATCTTGGCTTATCTGACTTCGATAATGTAATTAGGCTGCTTAATCACACCAGGGAGATACATAACAGAGCAGGCAATCATGACAGAGACTTTTTCCTTACTGGGTCACATTCAGTTCTTCCTTTTACTAAAAGACAAGAAACTTATCTTCCTGTTGGTGTACACTTTAACTCCTTTAGTGGTACCAGAAGTATAAAGGAATACAGGCTAAGTAGACCTCAAGCAGGGCATTCAGTAAACAGCAGTTTCAGAGACTAGTTCCTTTAGACATGAACTGCTGTCCAGCACTGGGTGCTCAGACCCCCATTTCCAATGATTTTAGAAATCTTCCTTACTTTTTTGCTAGAGAAAAAAAAAAAAAAAAAAAGGAAAAAAAAAAAGCAGGAATTCTGATGTTGAGGTTTGTTAGACAACCACTGAAAGAGCAAGTAACTACATCTGCGTTAAATGGAAAGACTTGCAGTCAATGAATAAAGAAAGCGTATTCACTTTCATTTCTTCATTTCAACACATACCTTATTTACAAGTTCTATACAAATTCAATAGCAGCTATTTTCAGTCAGGCCTGTATCAAGTGCAAAGCATGTTATTTTAGCTCTGGGAAAGTGCTTAGCTCCTGAGAACCAGGTCCTGGCAAATGGCCCAAATCTTTATAGATAAATGTAAATGAGAATTTTTCCTTATTCAGTGTTTCTACACTGATCACTATATTCCTTCAAAACACGGCAATTAATTTCCTTTGAAAGGCATCAAGTTATTCTCTAAAATCAGTTGTCTTCCTGCTTGTATGAGCTTTCTGCTATTGTATACATAAGCAAAACAATGGATCCAAAGACATTTGATTTCATTTTGGCTGTGAATATTGTACCAACATCATTTTCACCAAATACACAAAACTGAGTATGTTGATTAATCACAGAGCCAAAATAGTATGTTTTATTCAAATTTGTTTACTCAGATTTTTACTACATGATTAAAAATGAATGGAGTATATGCTATATTATTTACTAAATCCATTAAATTTTAATGATATTACATGTATATTCAAACTGTTTATGTTTATATTTTATATCTAACATCATACTGTCTGGGCACTTATCAACTGTAGCAAGCAAGAGAAGTTCTCAATCTCCTCTGAGACTTGGTATCATTTTATTTTACTTTCCATATTGCTTAGTTATTTTCAGGACTAGCCTCCACAGTTATTCTGCATTCTGAAAGGAATTATTTATTCAAAAGTAGTGCCTTTTGCTCCTTTATCCCTCTAGTGGTGTCTGGAAGACAGGCTGGGACTTGCTCTCTAATGATTACTTAAACATGAACTTACTGTAACTGTGCAAATATGCATCCCATCTTTGCTTGCCTTTTGGTCTTAGTGAATTCTGAGTGGGGTTTTTGGCAGTGTTTTCAGTGCATATGCATGTATGTTCAAGAGTGCTTCCAACAGAAGGAGAGTGAAGCTTGATAGAAATGACCAAAGAAGTGGAGAAGATCATGTGGAAAGCAATGCTGGAGATTCTTGGCTGTAGGGGAACACAGCTGTGCACCTGTGCACACACACACAAACACACACACACTGTTTAGCAAGTAGAATAAGGAAAAGTTTTTGACACTAGAATACAAGAAAGACTGAATTATTTCAGCTAAATTAGAGAGAAACCTGAAGCTTTGTCGAATTTTGGAAATTAACTAGGGCCATATGAATATATATGTATTAGTAACTAAATTAGGAACTAAAATCTTGCCCCTCAAATTGCTAAGTATAGGGTTGAACTAGAGCTCAAAGTGCTGAAATTAGATAATAAAACAAACAAAAAAAAAATTACCACAGGCTAACTGTCCAGAAAGGAACTATCAAAAATTGAATAAGTCCTCCTCAAATAAGACATAGATTGAGCTGTTTTTGACATCTTGAAGAGAAAGGCAGAAACTACCTAGTAGAGTGGAAAAGACTGGTAGCAGAAGTAGATTACATATCCTCCCCTCAAGGAAATGCAAGTAAAATTTGAATTGCAACTAAAATTGGAAATAAAACTTTGGAATTGCAAAGCTTGAGAAATACAAAATGCAGAAATATTGTCATGTGAAGGTCTTCATCAAAAAGTGTATGTAACAAAGTTTTAATCAGTACTAAATCATACCATGAAATTGGAAAAGACATTTGCCTCCACCATTTGGAATTTCATTACCTGATAACTGACTGGATTCAGGACAAAAATATATCGTTGTGAAAACTGAGGGAGCATCTAGTTTTGCTGTATATAAAAGTATGGGAAGTCTACCCTGTCCCCATTTTAAAAAATGTCTGAAG
Organism: Coracopsis vasa; assembly: GCA_026283785.1. Lineage (NCBI taxonomy): Eukaryota > Metazoa > Chordata > Aves > Psittaciformes > Psittacidae > Coracopsis > Coracopsis vasa. The sequence continues at coordinate 8,301 of JANHGB010021628.1, read as the reverse complement.
ATGTGGAAGTCACAAACCGAGCATCCAAGACATATGCAAATTTTTTGGTGCATTTGAGTTTCAGTTGCTCTCATATAACTGTAGGCATTTAATTGAGATGCTCGGCTTCCACAGGGTCTCTCTGGAGTCAGCGGAGAGAAGAAAGCACTTCCTCCAGGTAATTCAGGCCATCACACTCATCATGTGGAAGTGCACTGATTAGAGGGATAGCCTAGGGTGATGAGGGTCCTTTGTGAAGTACTTCACTTAATATGTAAGGTTAGATTGACTGCATCTGAGGCTTAAGTTTTAAACAGAATTTATATTAAAGCCTGAAGCAGCTTGGTCTGTTTTTAATTCACTCAGCAACTCATATAATATACATTGTATGTTTAAGAAATGTGCAACATTTATGCAGTCCCTTAGACTAGCATTAGAATATTCTGATGATTTATAGATAAAAAATTAACTTATTTTCATAGCTCTACTCCCCCTGCACTACCAATGCATAATGCTCAAGGGGTTTGTGGCAATATGCCATGAATTCTTACCTTTCTGGAGCAAAGTCTCCCCGGTTTGCATAATGGATTCTGTCCACTGTAATGTCTGCACCTAGTCATCCATCCTTTCAGTCCTAGGCATCCCATTTACAGCACTAGAAGGCAGAAATAATTCAACTTTTCTTTTGAGAAATCCTCTAGGTTTTGCACTGTTGTTCAACCTCTTTATTGATTTGCAGTCTCTCACAGATAAATATGCTAACAATGCTGGAAAACCACAAAAATTAAGACAAAGGTAATGACGAAAACCTTAGAGAAAAATATTCTTACATATGTTTTAATCTATTGATACCTGCTGCAGCTGCTGTTGATGAAGTACTGAGAGTAGCCTATGTGAAATTAAGGAGTTAAAGTCAGAATTAGTAATCAGATGCTGCTAAGAAGAAATATTCTTGTGCAAAAAAAGATTTATTTTTTTCCCCTGTATCAGCAGGCACAAATTCTAGAGGCAGGAAAATGAAATAAAGTGAGGAGTTTGAAAGGATAGTATGCACTTCAACCTGACTGTATATCCATCCTAGGCAAATGGGCACTGCATCTAGGCCAGTTTTGCCAAACAGTACGTGCAGGCAATTGGAAGCCAGAAATCTTCATTTTGGTACATGACAACTTTGTCCTACAGGCCTGTAAAATTCCCTTTTCACTTCCATCACCATTCATTTCTGTGGGACAGCATCATTATTATGTACTGAGTCACAAGGCAGTATTTCCTAATGATCTGCATCTTCATTAAAGTCTTTCTGAATAAACACATTTGTTACTTTTGTATGTTTCTCTCTTCTGAACAATGGTAAAATTGAATGACAAAAAACTCCAGAGGACCATGGACCTCTGGAAAGGTGTATAACATAAACAGAAACAAGATAATTCCTCTTATAAAAATAATTACTGTGTACTCCATAATTACAATTTGACAGACATTAGATGTCATCATAAGAGCTAAAGAAAGCCATAGATGTCCATCCATCCACATGCTTCATTTGTAACTCAGTGCATTTGTTGGAACTACAATTATAGTTATTTTCACTTAGCTTTAGATTTGATTTAAACACTCATGAAACTAGAAGAGGAATGTTTTTTGCCATTACGACTGAGACCTCAAAGAGAAAAATTTACATGTGGAAAGAAAGACAACAAAAAGATCAAAAAAATAACTTTTATCAATGCTTATGGACCACAGGGTTATTTTTTGACTTAGTGCCAGTATATTTAGCACTTGTTCACTGTGGTATCCTTATAACATTGCCCATGGTGATTTATATATATATATATAAAGGAAGGGGGTAAATTGTACTAATAAACCACAACACTTTGTTGTAGTCTTGCTGCAGTTCACTGTAGCCAGGTGGGAGTTTCAGAAGGGCACAGATTCCGTGACGTTCCAGGGCAGGAGGTCTAAGATCTGGAGCACAGTCCCCAGGGCTCCAGCTTCTCTTCTGGACCAAGAAATGGCTGCTCCCTATATAGATATACATGCAATAATTTCTGTCACAACTTCATATTTCCAGGTGTTTACACACCACACCTTAGCACCATCTATAAACCTGCTCAACATCTGCACAGCCAGCCATGCTGAGCTCCTCTTGCCATGGCTATACTACTGTTTAGTGTCCTAGACAGGTAATTCGCATTTATATCTGCAAATCCAAGCTTCAGTTATTCCATTGTCTGTGGTGCAAACATAGCCTGAATTCATGGATGTCAGGTTACAGTCTACCAACCACCTGTGGTTTGTAGATACGAATTAAAGACTATAGACAAAATAAACCACACTATCTGTCAATCCTTTACTCATCTGAAGCATAAATTGCTAGCTTCACACATGCAGAGGAACTATATCTAGCTGTACTCCTCCCACTTCCACGAAAGTAGCTTTGAGACTCATTGTTCAATCCTGGGCAAGTTACTTAATCCTACTGTACATCTATTTTTCAGTCTGCTAAATGCTTTGAAATGACACGGATTATCTATACCAAAAAATGCAGTGAAGTATCATTCATTGATACACACAAAACAACTTGAGATTATTAGATAAAAGGTGTTAACAATTTGATATATTTCTGCCTTAAGTTATTTAAAATTATAATCATTTATAATTGAAACAGAAAAACAAAATATGGACAAAATTTAAATGCATGAAAATATAAACATAGAATCCAAATAAACAGCTATAAAAATGTCATTTAGAAGAATTGCTTGTGCCATGAAAAGGCACAATATGTCTGTAAAACTATCTTTAAACATCAGGTACCTCATTTGGCTGCATTTCCACAGTAGCACTTGATGGTGGCTTGGTAGGAAGGGGAGCGTGTTTGCTGAAATAAAATCTATATTAAATTTATGGTAAACTATTCAATAGTCAGGCAATTAATATAAATTACCAGCTTTAGAAGGGCAGAACATTAATAAAACTTTCTGTGAATATTAAGGCTATGATAACCAAGCATCAATGTCTTCTGTATTATGCGTGGTCTCTACTTCAGGCTTTTACAGTAAAAGAGAACGGGGTATAAGATGTATATATACATGAAGAAATGGTGACTCTGATGATCGAAACTGACTATTCAGAGGTGCTTAATTTGCTAAGAGAAGATCTGTATTTACTAAATCACAGAGGCCAAGAGAAACATACCAAAGATATGAAAAAGCTCTCACATTTAATGAAAAATGGTTTGGATCAGATTACAGATCGCTATTCAAAACAAGGGAAGACTTACTGCAGTGCTAAGAACAAAAATAAAATTCACTGGAAGAAAAATCCTCTGTGGAAATAACTTAGCAGTCCTACTAGTAGATTCTATACAAACTGGCAAAGTAAGTAACAAGCAAATAATTTGGATTTATATCCAATCTCTACCTAGAACACTGCTGAGCTAAATAATAGGATGTGAACCTAAATAATTATTTCTACAAAGTATTAATGTTTTTCTGTCTTTAATACGTTTTATAGCAACATAGCTATAGTAATATACTACAGTAATATAATATATAACATTTCTCAGATACCCATATCCATTATTATTTTGTGTGCTAACATTGAACACATTCTCTCATCCCTTAAAATTACAGCTGGATTGATAGATTCTTGAAACTGAGTAAGTTTAAGCATTCAGGTCTCATTTTGTCGATACTGAGATTGTGGCACTCATATATATTCCCTGGAACAAACTACTTGTATTTTCAAAATATACAGACTATTTTTAGGCTATCAGACACAGATAAAAACTATACATAAAGCACAGAGTAATATGAGAAGAAGTTTTGACATGTTTTCTCTCCAATGGCTCTTGTTACTGCTTTTGTAATGTAGGAGGATAGAGGGAAAGATGCAGGAAATTCTTACACAATCATATGAGCCAGTTCATATATTGTGATAATTAGTTTTCCCATTACTTTTGAATCTCTATTCAATTATCTAAAATATAAATCTAGCAATGAAATTCATAAACACTGTTATCTTATTTTTCGTCATCTTTTTCATCCAAGTACAAAAATGTGAAAATGGGCCAGGTTCTTTCATCACACTGGTCAGCTCAAGATCTTGCCAAATTCAAAAATTATATTCAGTTCACTTCTCAATAGGAGACTGATTGACCCAGTGTGTCATTTTTTTTAAACAACACACTTACATTGTGAAATGTACTAATCCAAGTTCAAGATTCTTTATCACAGCCTCAGCCTTCTATCTGACATGAAGATATATAGAGGCAAGCACTGGGTAGCTAAGGTAAAATATGAAGATATTGATTTTTCAGGTTGTAGCAGATTAAGTAACCTGTAAAAACCAAAAGTCATCAGGAAGAAAAAAGGTCCAAGTCAAGTGCCTTCATGTCTTCCATTCCAAGTTGTTATTTTTGAATGATTAAGAGGAAAACATTTTATTTCTTCAGAAACAAGTATATTTATTGCCTTTCTTTAAGAGATAGAATGCTAGTATTTGACAGAGCACATTTCCCTGGACTGTACAAAACACATACAAAAAGATCGGCTGAATCTAAAGTTATTTGTTTCTGTATAAAAAAAAGGCAACTGCCTGCCAATTTTTCCTTTGTGTGGAAATGCTACCCATATGTTCAATGCATAATTAAAATCATTAAAATTGGTTCTTGAGAAGAATCATTAGTTCTGATATTTCTCATATTCCTTTGGTATGATCACTCCTCCTTTTTTCCTTCCAAAACAAAGGGAAAACTGACTTCTCAGTAATCCCAGGGAGCAAGATGCTTTGCTGCTGTTCTTTTACTTTTTTACCAAAATGGTTTCTATTAGCTTGCAATATCATGAGAATGTGGCCAGATAATTCAGAAAGTCACCTCCAGGAGGATGTTCTTATGGCACGTGGCTTTTTATTTTAAAGGTCAACCTTGAGCAGAGATGATTTAGAAGCATCAGAAGGTGATTACCATCAGAATGAAGGAAAAAATAAAAAACATGAACATTTTTCTCCAGTTTTATGATGAACTTAGACAAATCGTCTTGGATTAATCCTCTAAACTATCACATTACTGCTTTATAATTTTCACAATAATATTAGACACCTGAAATATTTTTTTCTGTCATAACTGGTGTTCTTTGGATTCCCTCACCTTCTGCTTCTTAAAGTTACAGAATTCTGAATTCTGAAATCATTTGTGAGGCAAATAAAGTATATATTTCATATATGAAACTTTACATAGTTTTCAAGATTTTTATGAAGCCCTGTTGAAATTTTCGAATTTGGAAAGATTAACACAGCTCTCTGAAGTCAGCAGATGAGTTTTTCAGGGATCTGTTTTGTGTTATATGACTGTAGAAGGTAAATTCAGAGGGAGAAATGTGGATAGTAAAGACAGCAAATTAGAGTCACACGCAGTTTGAGACGAACGTGAAGAAGCTGAGAATTGTATTAGCTGCAAAATGAAAGCAAACTTGGTCAAGAATCCTGCACTGTGCTAAAGGATCTAAGCTCAGGAGGAGGTAAACTTAATCGAGGGGAGAGGGAGGCAGAAGTGAGGATCAGGACACAGGGGTCAGGCACATGGATTCAAGGAACAATCTAGAATCTTGCTGAGAAACAAGAATAAACAGTAGAATAATCTCATGTCATAAACTCTTAGACTCATTAGTGTCAAATACCCATAATCATCCAGATCATGTTACCAAGCTTCTCAGAGAAACTACTGGCAATGTTGCTGGGCTGCTACTTCTAAGAAAAGAGGCATCAGGTTGTCAAGATGCAAACCTGGATATTAACCACCTCAGAAAATAACAAGTTGGTAAACATGCCACCAAACACATGGCAAAATGTTCAGTTCCAGATCTTGTTTAAAATACCAAATCAGTCTTCATTTGCCATACACTGCCTGTATTGCTTCTCTACTGCTTAACCTCCAGCTCTGCTTATCACAGACTTTCCCTCCCTTCTGCTGAGATTTCTGCAACTTTCTCCTTCATGCAAGCCTGTAATTTTGGAGATACATACTATAAATAAGGCATTATGTGCGACTGGTGTATCATTTTATGAGGAAAGCATGAAGACCCTTAAAGGGGTAGAATAAAATTGCTCAGTGTGACATTTGTATACATCTTTAGATGGCTTTTCTTTCCTGTCCAAAACAGTATTTTAGATTGACCTGTAATACATTGCAGAAGGAAGAAGAGTTAGAGGAGTCTATTTTACACATTCAGACAGTCTGTAATGTTTTGGAACCCCTTGATATACTTTACTTGCTATTACATAGTATCTTGTAGCTTGCCTTTTTATTGTCACCTGGCTGCATTGGGTTTGTGTATGTGAACAGTATGTGAACTCTACTATGAACTGTAAAATAGAACCCCCCAGGCAACTGCACATATTTAAAAACAAACAAGCAAAGCACGCATTAAGCAAAGCATAGAAAGTGCTGTAGCAATCCAGTACTGCCTAGGGATCAGGAGAACCTCAGCATTCAGTCCTGAATGTGAAAATTAGAACTGCTAGTATGTATTTTTCAGCAATAGCTAAATGTGCAGAAGTACAGCACTCAGCTGGAGCTTAATTAAAAGACATAGTGTAACCTAGGTGGTAGAGATGGTGGTATCAGATGTTCTTAGGTCAACATGCAAGTGATGGAAATCTTCCAGCCAGGAAATTTTCTGACAGGAAATGGTTGAATATAGGGTTGTCATCTGAGTCCTATGAAAGGGATGAGAAAATCCAAGCCGTATTGAAAGAAAAGTCGAGTATCTCCATGAAGAACGTAGAAGGATATTTTGCATATGAAAATGAGGGACACCTTATTCTAGAGACTTTAGCTGGAAGAGCAGAGTTTATAAGCAAAGGCTACAATATGCTCCTTCTCTCTTTTCCTCATTAGCATCAATTTTGCAATTAAGAAGCACATATGAAGCATGCTTCCCCTAGCTTGCTGCACAGAAATCAGTTAATGGGAAGAACAGAAAAGCACTTGGGATTAATGACAAGAGATTTTAGCTGATGTTGCTCTTGCTTCTATTTTCATAAACTACACTGATTAAGGTGAAAAAGTCTGCATTCTGTTGTCCTCAATATAGACTAAATCGATGTGTCAAGACTGGACTTCATTTTTTTTTTTTATTTCAAAGATATTAAAATACATACAAATATTTTTCATTGAATCTTTTCACCTCATAACAATGACAAGTTTAAATAACTTTTATACATATGTGATTTCTTTGGGAAGCTTTTTGTCTCTGGTGAATTGAGGCAAGGAAGCATCTTTGTCAGCAACATGGACAGTGGGTTGACTGCACCTTCATCAAGTTTGCTGAGAACTCCAAGCTGTGTGGCAATGGAAGGTGTTCCTTCTCATGGCAGGGGGTTGGAACTAGATGATCTTTAAGGTCCCTTACAACCTGAACCACTCTATGATTCTAGGATTCTACGATCTAGTCCACCCTTCCCTGTCATGGGCATTTGAAGTGCATTTCTCCTTTGTTGTTCCTAGAAGCTTGATTGTTTGAAAGGATTCTTAGGTAAATATTTCTTAGTTGAAATAGCAACTATAGATCTAGTAAAATACTGAGCAGAAATATCAGCAGAATTTGGTTGGACTTTTTCCCCCCCCTACACTGTTAATTACACAGCTATCTCCCCAGAAGTTTCATCTGATTAACTGGCTACTGATGGACATTAGGATAAGAAAAGATAGATGCACTGGTTAGGAAGTTAGACATTACACAGTGACATTGCCACAGATACGTCTCGCCTAACTGAACTTGCAGCATTTACCAGGACTATATCATTGATATGTCAGTTGGATATTTTCATGTTCAAGTACACCATGCTACAGGCAGTCCATGATATTTTGAGCACTTAACAATAGCTAAAAGAAAACTCTCACATCCCATACAAAATGACACCAAACTTGTCATTCTCTAGGTTAACAGTGACAGTGGGTATTTAGCTACAAGAATTTTTTTCTGGCTTACCATCTGTCATCATGTTCTGTGCTTTCACTGGCACATAAAAGCTGATTAGTCCACATCAGCAAGTGCTGCTTTGAAGACCAAATTAAAATACACCAAAAGTTATGCAGTTCTTTAATTGCCTTCCTGGAATATATCCAAATTAAAATATGTTTGCCTGGATGAAAATGATATAAGAATCCTTCAAGGGACAATCAGCATGGTCCTTGTGTTATTTGGATAAGGTCACAGGATCTGGTCCCATTGGGACAAGATAACGTTTCCGTCTTGCATGCAGTAAACTCCAGCAGAAACTTCGAGACATCCAGAACAAGTGGTGGATCAACCTAGCAGAAAA
>JANHGB010021626.1:80935-118617 GCA_026283785.1 Coracopsis vasa | reverse complement strand
AATGGGTGTGGGTTTTTTTTGTTGTGTTTTTTTTTTTTTTTTTTTTTTCCCCGTTATTTCCTTTCTGCAAGGAAGGGAAAGGAGTCTGCAGCAGGGTAGTGGTGTACATCTGACAGCTGTTGGGTGCAGTTATTTTATTCCAGCTAGTAAGTGTTTTGCATCTTCTCTGATAATTCTGTCTAGCTTTTTCTCATTTTAAGGAATGGGTATATCTTCTATTACAAAATTTGGAGGGAATGTTTTTCCAATATACAGTTTCTATGGTAGATATGCAAGAATGATGACCTAGATGGGGAAGAGCCAGTTGTCTGTTCTTTCCTTACGTAACATGAATCCATGTATTTGAAATGATGCCTTAACTGCTAGGCAGTAAATGAATATCACGTTGTCATGCTCACTGGAGCCCCTCTTGTACTGGATAATTAAATAGATTCTAGGAAAAAAAGAAATTTATTTATTTTTTATTTATTTTTTTAATCTAATCACAAGGATGGAAGTCTGCAAGGAGTCCATGTTGGTTCTTAGGTTATTTCAGTGAGTTATTTGGCCACAATATCAGCAGGAAAGTTTGACATAAGATATATTATACACTGTGGTTTGGATTTGTATACTCTTCTGGGACATTGGAGAAGAGGGCTTAAGTTTTCTTTGGCAGAGTCATCAGTCTAGTGGGTGTAGGGTATCCTGGATAGATGTCTTCTTCACCAGTCTACTAAATAAAGATGTTTTTCTTTGGTACATTTCTTTAGTCAATTCTCAAAGAATTCATCATGGGGTGTTTTTGCATCCTTTAACTTTCATTTTGTTTTTCCTGCTCCAGTTTTTAGTTTCTCTTCGAAATTTCTGTTTTTTGTTATTTATACTATGTAACTATTAAATTCCATACAGTTAAACTATTTCAGTAGCCTCCTTTTGCTCTATTGACAGAACGGTATCCACCATAAAATGATTTGGGAAAAGATACTAACACAAAAAATCAGCTCAAAGTTACTGGGATAGTTTTGTGACTGTGAATTTTAAATATTTGTGTTATGTGGAAAATAAATAAAAAGTTTAAAATAAACTTGTGTTGCAATGAAAAATGTTTCCACAGGCTGAAAAGATTCTGTGAGGGAAGAGGTGGTGTGGGAGAAGACACAGTCAGCACTGGTTAGAGTCTGAGGTCTTTGTTTCTTGCATGGGCAAGGAAGATTTTTTTCCTTATTGCTTGAACCTGATTTGTGAATTTATTATTTCTTGATTAAAATGTTTTAGCCTGTTCTGTAAGGGTTCTGAATCATTGGCTTCTATGTTTTCAAACTGAATTGCGTTTTCCTAGAACTACAACATCTGTTTCTGACTCGGTAATTTGTGGCAGTCTCATAAGGTAATGACCCCTTGACTAAAATATCAGTGTGCTAAATGCAATATGTGTTTCCATGTTACCTGATGGGAAAAAAAAAGTTTCTGCACTGAGTAGGTCAGAACAAATGGCTCCAAGTATGGTTTCCAACCATAGAAATGGTTAGAATGCTGGAAATGATCTCTTCACTAATGCTTACAAATTGAGAAAGGGGGGATCATGTCTAAAAATGTAATAATGTTAATACAGAGCATCCCCAATCTCATACATGCTGTAATTCTTGTTTTTTTTCAGTCCCTCCATTTATTTTCTGCAGATGTTAGCATGCATGTTTGTTGCAGTCAGCCTCTCACTGAACAAATCTTAAGGTTACTAAGACTCCTTTTTGTCACATGAAAACAATGGGCTTCATGTGTACTTTAGATGTGCCATGATTGCAGAAATGTTTCCCAGGCTTTCCCAATGGGTCAGGGCATGGTGTAAAAACTGCTGTTTGCCTACCTTGCAGGAGGTCAACATGTCCAAGCAGAACTGTGTTCAAGTATTCAGCACCATAGAAACTTTGTTAGGACACTGATTGTATGTGTAGTGTTGTAATTTTTACTTAATTGATAATAGTGGTTTTTCATTATTCTTTTATCACAATTTACAACCAAATTAAAATGTAGAATTAACTAGAATTGAAAAAAGCCATGGCATGTCCTATATTGGTGATGTTGTTCCATCTTAAAGAAGCTAATAATGGGTTCATCAAAATCATTACAGCCAGGTAATGTTCCATCAAAGAAAACTTTTTCTAGAGGTAGGGATGAAGCTGTAGCTCTTTGGTTTTAGCAGGAATTTTGCCTCTTAGAGAAAATAACATGTTGCAAGCTTTACTCCATCAGTATTAAAACACAAGAACTCTTGGTAAATACTACCTGTACATGGATGATGAAATCCTTATACCATTAGAAAGCATTAAAAATGATGCTTAAATTGCTGGACAATAATTGTGTTCCTAATCACAACTGGCAGAGCAAAAATTGGCAAAAAATGGCTCGATTGCCATATTTATTTTTTTTCCCCAAAAGTAACAAATTGTGAGTTTCTTGCACAGGGTTGTGTCACTGCTTGGAAAGTCAGAGTGTCTTCCACAGTGTGTTTCCTGGATATATGGTACATGTTTTACCTTAGCTTTGAAAGAAAAGATTTCCCTTTAAGCTTTTCCAGATTTTGCACGACTCTTAATGGAGAGAGGAGCAGTCAGCAGGTTTCTTGCCTGTGCATTGTCCTTGTGAGTCATGTAGTCAGGAAAAATCCTTGTGCTAACTGCTTGTTACACCCGAAACCTTGTATAGAACCATTGTGGGGAGCAAGGTCTTCACTTGCTACCTGTGCTAGCTTAATGGTAAAGCATTCTGTATTCTTACCTTTATATCATTCAAAATACTTACAGAATTTCACAGGGGGAAGTACCCCAGCACTTCTGTCTCCGTCATCAAGAAATCTCCCTTTTTCATATTGAAAAGCTCTAAGAAACTATCACCAAATGCATGGTTTTTTGTAAAGTAAAAACCAGCCTCTGGATTTTATGTGTGAACACATAGTGGGAAAAGTCTTAATGTGTGGCAAGGTGCGTAACAGTCATGCTGCTTAACACAAATGTACTAGGGAGGAGAAATGGTTTTCTTAGTAATTATACTTTGACTTTCTTATGAATCTGTCATCCCTTCTGCACTGTTGTTGCCATTTGTACTTCATTGGGCTTTTCAGCTGAAGAATTACTTTTTTTATATTTTTGTTGGCCATGTACTGTTTTTTAAATATGTTTTGGATATTTATCCTCTTGGATGATTTATATGTGTTAATCCGAACAGGAAAGAAACACGGTAAGAGTTTGATGCCTTCCAGAGTAGCAACTAAGAATTTGTCAGAACACTTCTAGAATAATTCAAATCTTTCTTGCTATAATTAGGCTTTTCTGGAAACATGAACACGTAGGCCTGCTAAGTAAGTAACTAAGTAAGTAAGTAGCTCAGGATTAAACAATGTGAAAAATTCTAAATATCTCAGGAACTGAATTTTAAAGAAGTCAAAGTCTGAGAGTCAAGTATCTCTAAGGTTGTACAAACCACAATATCCTTAGAATGCATTTGTAGGACAGGCTTTATTTGTAGGTTGCCTTGAGAGATTCAAATGCGCTCTATGTTCATGCCACCACACACCCTAAGTAGTGTACAGAGAAGATGACTGATATTACTAGGTTTCTGGCAAGTTCCAGGCTGCTGGGGTTGATGTGTTAGACGTGATTTCTTTAAAAAACAAACCCCAAACTTAATTTGTTAAGCACTTATGTTACAGAGCTAGGTGGATTTTGAAAATGTGGTGTGAGTAAAAACATAGGTGAACTGTTGAGTCTGAACAGTGAAACTTTGAAGTTAAAAAGGCAAAAAAGGGGGCAGGGAAGGAGAAGTTAGAGGCTATAATCAGCCAGTCCTTTTTTCCTCATTTTCTTGACAAATAGTTTAATTGTAATTTCTATCAGATTATAGTAATTAGCTTCCAAAAGTTTTTGTTGACTATACCTTTTCTGCATCCTCTAAGAGACTCCTTTTATATGTCAAGTTGGCCAAGATTCTGCTTCCCCGACAATAGGGAACCACACAAGTAATTTGCTTTCAGAAGTCTGTTTTGCTTTATGGATAATCTGAAACTTGAGGAAATTGCAAGCTGTTAGATGCGTTCTGTTTTCCTATGTAGCAGTTACTGAAGATGATCATACGTGCTTGTAGTGCTGGAAGCAATGATAGTTGATGTTTTGTTCTAGGTGCCTTCATGGAAAATGACTTAGAAATTCGGCTACTAAAACTAAACTCACTTTCCAGAGAGAGAAGTGCCATGTTCCTTGAAATTGTGGTTCATGCTTACCAGGGGGTAGCCCTGAGTCAGGAACAGCATTCCTCTTACTTTCTGACCTACAGAGAAATTTGTTTGAATTGAAGACCAAAAATCAGGTTCTTCTCAACATTTCTACCTTTCTTCTGGCTTGCATTATCGGTGCCCTGTTCCCTTTTGCTCAAGTTTAATTTCCAGTTAATCTCTTTCAACTTCTTAGTGACTTATAGCTTTCCTTCTTCTCTGCATATCCCCAGGGAGCAGGAGCAACACCTACAAAAGTGAGGATACTTTCTGAGCCCCTGCTGTATAATAAAAAAAAAAAAAAAAAAATGAAAAATACCTCAAAACCCAAGCATGACATGAACAGACCTTCAGGGAGCGTCTGAAGAAGTAGCCATGGTCTACATTGCTTCAACTATTTCCTTTGAGGACTGTATGTCCTGGTTACAGATTGAGATTTTCAAATCTTCCTGATTTAGCAAATCATATTCCTGGCAAATAATCTTTCTAATCCCAGGCTTTATTTATAGACAAATTTTTTTGGAAAGGAACATTTTTTTTCCAGGTTCTTATACTTCTCTTATTTCTTTCACACTCCTCTCTCCTCATGCATACAAATGTAAGCAGAAGTCACAGCAACAGTGTATAGCAGTGAAAGTATGAAACCCCACCACTTTAACATGTTTTTTTATTCTCTATTTAATTTTATAACTTCAGGTTCAGTTATACTTTGTGTAGTTTGTGATTTGCTTTTTTGATACCTGGTATCTAGCATTGTAAAAAAGATTTTAAAATGTTGGTGTGGGTGATTTTGGTTTTTAGGTTATCTCTTCAACGTAACCAGCATCCCAGCAACAACTGGCCAAGAGAAAGTAAGGGATTTGACCTTAAAATTGACATGCTACTAGAAGTACTGCAGGGTTCAGCTTGTCTTACTGGAAATAAAGCAAGTGTATTGCCTGAGCTCACTCTTCTCATTTAGAGTTGTCTTATCACTGTATTTAAAAGCAACACAATTTAGTCCGATGTGGAGGGAAACACTTTTAATTCTTTCCAAGGCTACGGTTGTGTTCATCTCCGAAGTTTACAGCATGGGAGCCTTATTTAAGACTATGTGGTTGATGCTGTACTGAAATCCGAGTTTGGTATTTGAATTGGTAGTGGTCTCAAGGTGGTTCTCCTTATGCTCCCCCTTAGAAAGCTGTATAGGCATTTATTATTTGTTTCAGTCCGCATCTTATGTTTGAATTCTCCTTTAAATACTACAACATATGATAGATGCAAACCAGTCTTTCCCTCACTGTATCAATATCCTGGAGGTCTCCTTCTGGTGCTTTACTGTGCAATCCATGCTTGTTTTGGGGATAAATAAATCCCTCCTCCCTTGAACTGAGTTACACTGTAAGTGGAATTGCATTAAAATAATTCATGAGATAGTGAATTAATTGGGATATATGCATTCTGTTCATAATGAAAGACACCTTCAGAATGAAGTAGTATTTGTTACCAAATGCAGTTTGGAAAGTTGAGCTCTAGGATAACTTTATGAAAAACCCTGATGCAAGCTGCTGGTTTATAGTGCTTACTTTCCTTGTTCTTACCTGTCAGAACCATTAGGAAAAGAAGACCAGATGAATACTTGGACAACTAAATTTTTTTAAAAACAATATGGAAAGCTAAACATACAAAGTGTTTTCCCACTCCTCTTTCTTATAGTCAGTTCATTTTCCATAGGAATGTTAAACAGTGATCATAAGAGCTCATGAGGCAATTTCTCCTAATGAACCAATGAAGCTGGAAAAGTAATGTAAAAAGTGACCATTGCCCCCTTCTCCCCTTACCTGTCCCTGTATTTGTACATACATAGGCACCTGCACACACACTTAACTTGCTGGGTAGCTACCTCCTTCATTTGTGTGGTAAAGGTTTCCTTTGTTTTCAGTTGTACACAGATGATTAAAAATCAAAGAACTGTTCCAAGTGATTCAAATGCAGTCACTCTTTTGACAGTAAGATTTAGTGTTGTATGACTGGTTTTCCTTGCTTGGTTAGAATGCTGATTTGAAGTAGTCCTATTTACCTGGACTATGTGGTTTTTTTTGTATTGTAATAATTTTTTAATTCTGTACTCGAGATAGATAAGATGGTGTAGACTGAACATGAACAATAAATATACTCTTACAAACTGATCTGAAATCTCCAGTTTTAGGTGGGAATGTTGCTGTTTTTGAAGGTGTCAGACTCTAATGCACCTTTTCACGCAGAAAAAAAGCGAGGAGTAAATGGATTCAAAAAATGCAGCAAGTATTATGTGAAATAGAAGTGGCAATATCTTCTGTGCCATGAAGATATGCCATGACATTTTGTTCATCTAAGAAATCTGAGTAATATAATGGGGCTGTGGGAGAGAAGTGAAATGAGTCAAAAAAGAAATGCTAAGCCAAAACCAAAATGTCAGTGAACAGGTTTTTGCTCAGAAAAAAATAAGCATTGAATTTCAAGCTTTATTTTCATAGTTTTGCTTTTATTGAAATAAAATGAAATCTTGCATGTATTTACCTGTTCTTTTTCCCCTCTGTTTTCAAAGTCAGGAGTATAGTTTTTTGCCTGGCTCTTAAATTAGTGATGTTACTAATGGTAATGTTCAAGCTTTAAATCTTTCACCTAAACAAACAAATCTACTTTCAGCAAAAAATAAGTAGTAGTGAGGGTGTCTAAGGCTCACCTGCTTCTTTTTTCACTGTGAGAGTGCCTGAGTGTTAGCACAGGTTGCCCAGGGTGGTTGTTGAATCTCCATTCTTGGAGATCCTCGAAAGCTCTCTGGGAAGCCAGTCCTGGGTGGCCCTGCTTGAGCAGGGTGGTTGGACCCGATAACCTCCAGATGTCCGTGCCAATCTCAGCCATTCCACGATTTTCCAGAAGATATCTGTGTGTGTGTGTGTGAAATTTCTGCATCTTGCATTCCTTACAAATAGCAGTTATTTGACAGAGACACTGATGTATGTAAGTATGAACTAATGTGCCTGAATCATTAATGTCTTAATAAGCACAGCCTTATGGGTGCCTAATAGATGTTAAGTATTTACCTATATGCTTCAAGCATCTTAGGTTGGTTTTTTTTTTTCTCTCCTGGACCGTTATCAGGTATTCATTAGTGCCTATGACGGAATATTTCTATTTAATCACTTCACTGAAGTTCTTAAAAATATTTATATTTTGCTATTTTTTAATGATCATCATTATGTGAATCCTATTATGTGTGTGCTGTGTAATATAAAAATTGTTCTGCCCTTGAACTGTCAGTACATACATGAGACTGCAGTATTGTTGGTGTATAACATAGGTGCAGAAATAGGTGTATCTAGTGAGAACAGAAGATTGATCCCATTTTCTGAGAATAAAAGATGCAAACTAGCATAGAAACCAAAAAACGGGGAAGTCTCATTAGGCAGCTATCTGGCTTTTGCTGGAGTTTGTGTCAGTGGTACTTTCCAGAAGCAATGGTTACCTCCAAGTACTTGCTTTGGTCATTTTTCTTTTTTTGAGATTGAGTGTTATTTGTATTGTCTTAACCTTGCCTGTCTGCAGAGAATACTTGCAGTAAATATGAGAAAATGGTATTTACAGTGACTATCTCCATCACAGTGTATTTCTCTATCTGTTTTGACAATTGTAATACTCCATCCAAGGGAGGAGGATTTGGTGGTTGGGTTGCCATGTAAAATATTTTCCAGGTTTGTCTAGAAGAATCTGTTGCTGTGGAACTTAAGTCAGAGAGACTGAGATTTGTGCTTATGTCTTACAGTAGACAAGTAAGGAATCCACTTTCTGTGGCTAAAGCTTTCAGAAGCTCAGAAGATAGCTTTATATTTTCCTCTGCCTAGGAGAGGAAAGGAATCTTCAAGGTGTTTGGAAAGCTTGAAGCATATCTCTGTGCTTGCATCCTTGAATGTTCTGGGTTTTCTTCTAATCCTGTGACTTTCTTCCGTGGTAAAGTGACACTTTATCAATGCTCACTACTTGGACTGGAATCTGTTTGTTTCCTGGTAACGTACTGCTCAGGTTTAAACCTTCAGTATTAAATATATGGCTATTTAATCTTTAAATACCTATATTTAGCTTAGATGCTCATCTTCAAAATAACTCATGGAAGACTGAAAGCCAGTTTCTGAGCATGACAAAAATATCATTTTAATAACTTACTTCAAAGCCACTGTTACTATACACAAAATACATTTTAGGAGTAAAGCCATATCCTATCCATACTACCTTTAATTTGAATTCTGATGTTTTAAGATTCTCTATGGAGTTGGACTTAATCTGCCCATTTAAGCCTTAAGAGGAATTTTGTGAAGTTCTCTTTGTCTGTTTTTCTTGTACTACCTTAGCTGTTCTGCGGAGGACTGGTGATTGAAAGGAACTGGTGTGCTAGAAGAGATCAGTGCGCATGGTTAGGATGTCTGAGGTCTTCAATCATGGTTGGATGCAGTGGTTATGTAGAGAGAATAATTTTCAGGGTAGATATCATGTAAAGAGTACCCTCTTGGTTTAAGCAATGAGGGAAGACATAATAAAAGTAGGTAATACAGTAAACCATGCTTTCTGCTTCTCACTACAAAGTAGACTTTTCAGTGGAATGTGCCCAGGTCGGGGTGAGCCTGTGTGAGAAACAAGAGAGTGGGTTTGCTTGTGGAGAAGTATATTGACAAATGAAGAAAAATAAAAGTAGAATTGTTGTGCTGGTCCCTTAATGGCAAGGATGTCAGAAGAAACTGTCCCAGTAGCTCTGTTGTTTGCAATTAGTAAAATCGGTGTTAGAACACCAGTTTAAAAAAAAAAAAAAGGATCAGATTTTGTGTGTTACTTGCTATATTTACATTTGCAAATCTAACCCTCAACTATTAGACGGTAGTCACATTTTTAGACTCAAGAGCAAATGCTATGCTATATAACCTTGTAGACCTGTGATGTGCGTGTGGTGTAAGCAAGAAGTACGTGTTTCATTCGGCGCGGAGCATGCAGAGATAGGAGGTAAAGGATGTGGCTGCCGCAGCAGCTGCAACATGCGAGCACTTCTCCGATCGTACACTTGAGGGCTCTGAAGACTGAGAGGAATGGTGCAGAAGCAATTGCGGTTGAAGAATGTATTTTAACTAAATTGGTGCTTTGTACCTGCGCGAGGTTTAATGCTTGCTGGGCCATTTGGCTATTTGCCATAATTGGCTTTCCATTCCCTTGATTGGAATCATAGATAAAAATTTGCTAATCCACTTTCTTTGCTGAAAGTATTAGAAAAGTAATCCATCTTTTAAAAATGCTTGAGCAAAATCATACGGGATAAAGAATATGTTATTGAATAACGAGATTAATGAGAACTGTAAGGCATATGCAATTTAAAACATTTTTCTATCGTTTTAAGGGGAAAAACGCAATCTGGGCTCTTTAAAACTGTAAGTGCTTCCTTTTTTTCTTCAATGCAATGCCTTTTAAATGTGCGTTACATGTTATGCTTTTGTCTACCTGAGAAAATGTGAGTATATATTTAGGAAAGAAGAGACTGCTATTTATTTTTATTTTTCTTGTGTTTGAAGATATCTGATGTAAATTTCTTGCCTGTGTTCTTTCCTCCCTCTCCCCTTTTCTGCCCATAGGGCATCAGAGCACGCATTTTGGAAACCCTTGTAATGCTTATTCTTCTTGCACTGCTTATCCTTGGAATCGTATGGGTGGCTTCAGCACTCATAGACAATGATGCTGCCAGTATGGAGTCTTTGTATGGTATGGAATTCAAAAAAACACTACGCTAATTTCATTTTAATTATGGAAATGGATGTTTTCAATTAAATGTATTTCTAGTAAATGCTATGCGAATGTTGCACAGGTTGCGATGAAGCTGTATTAATTTAGTCAATATGATTTGTTAAATCAATTTTTAACATGCTGAGGAATTATATGTGGAAATGATATATATTAAAAACAAGAGACTTAAGTGGTATGTTTTTCCATGTAAGTGATTTTTCAAGCTAAAGTACTTGGGGATTTAGTTGCCTGCAGGATTATTAACTCAGTAATTCTCAACTTATTCTTGAAAGTACAGTTGTTCAATACTGAATGGTTAAGAAAAAAGGTTAATTCAGTAGTGTTTGTGACATAAGTAGCCTATTTGTAATAAGCTAAGGCTGTGCTGAATATTTTCTTTACAGATCTCTGGGAATTCTACCTCCCATATTTATATTCCTGTATATCACTGATGGGATGCTTGTTACTTCTGTGTAAGTATTTTCCAGATTATTCCAAAAGATGAATGATTTTATGGGGGTTTTTTGTTTAAAAAAAAGATTAAAGGAAACTTTTTCATCGTGAAAATCAGTATTGTGAAAGCTGAGTGTGATATTCCTACCACCACCACCACCACCAAATTTAAGTTTAAATTGAGATGTAAATTTGTTAGTTTTGGGTTCTGAAGTTTGAACAAATGCTAGCTTACATATTCAGGTTTTGAGGAACTTCACACCTCACCCAAAATAATTCCAACTTTTAACTTTTTAACAGTGTTTGAAAAATGGGGACTCTATTCTGCAAAGAAAAGCACAGTTTTTAAATATATCTACAGGAGGTCAGTAGTACAGAGAGAAAGTTATTTTGGAACATTTAATTTGTCCTATATTAAGCTACCCTTCTTCCTTATTTAATTGAAAATGTTCTTGTATAGACAGAAGTTGGAACAGTGCAGTTACCTATTTTGTGATTATGAAAGCTATCTGGAGGTCAGTTATATATTTGCATAGAAAGGAAATGCACTGAAAAACCCAACCTTATACCAACTGGTCGTAGTGAAGGTTCAGTTATCCATGTTCAAAAAACATGTAGATGAGGGCCTTAGTGACATGACTGGGGTGGTGGTTGGACTTGATGATCTTGAAGGTCTTTTCCAACCTAGTTGATTCTGTGATTCTGTGTTTAGGGGAATAAGATAAATGATGCAAGCCTCCAAATCCCACTTTATAATTTCAGTCCTCATCTGCCCTCCCCAGGTAATTTCTAGAAAATTGCTGTGAGGAGGACAGAACATATCCCTTTCCAGATTATCCTGATTTCATTTGTTCTCTAGGCTTGAGAGGTTTACAGCGAACACGGGGTTGTCATTGTGGGGAATGATAGTTCAAAACATCCTTAAGACTAAGCAGATCTGTTTGTGAAAGGTGTTGCTCATAGAGACCTTGGTGAGTCTCCTTAGGTTCTCTGTATGTGGAGATTCTTAAATCAAGTTGAACTATTTGGGAGAAGGGGGTGTGGGTTAAGAGAAAGAAAAACTGGTTCTGAGTGTCTCATGTAGGCTGTTCAAGAGTGAGTCACAGCAGTTGCTGAATAGTTTTAATGGGGCAGTTTGCTTACAGACTTTCTACCTCTTGTCTCTTGTTTGTTTTGGTACTGCTGAAAACACAGGGTGTGTTCTGGGGCTGTTGTAAACCAGTTCACCAAAATAATTGGTTTAAATACCAATTTTTGGAAGAATTATTTGTAACTTGTACAAGCAAATCACTGAAGTAAAGATGCTCCAAGCTGCATTATCTGTTTAGCTGAAAAGGCATCATACAACATTGGGAAGGTGGTAAATGGCTGGGGTAAAGCTTCATTATGTCTGCAGCAGGCTTAATTGCTGAAGCAGCGTATGAGTATTACTGTGGTGATTTGGAGCATCACTTCCATTCTCTTTTTTGGCTTTTCGTGCAGGCTTCCTTTGTTGTGAATGAAGACTAACTTAGCCTTTTGTATTTTTCGTGTAATACATAGTAGCTATAGCGAAACACCAGTTAAAAATAAATTTCATCCTCCCTATGAAATCTTGTGTGCTTCTCTGTATTTGGCAACTCTGTTCTGTTATAATGGAAACTATAAACATATATTCTCATCCATACTATTACAAATTCATTCTATCTCTCACACACTTCAGTATTTGAAGGCTGTTCTCCCTAAACTGTTGATTTTTACTAATAATTTTCTATTATCATGGTTTGAGCCTTTCTCCCAACAAGCACACGTGCACCATACCTGGAAACAATCACAGGCTACGATCAAAAAGGGCCCATTGTTATTTTAAAGAAAAATAGCTTAAAATATGGTGGCTGAGCCTACTATCAACTGAAGTTGCAGTACAACTTTGATAGCAAAGCAGCATCATGATCTTTCGATCTGACAGCTGCACCTGTGCTAATAGATTAAATGGGTCTGCAGTGGTCTCCAGTGCTTTGGCCAGCTAGTGTCTTTCTGTCCATGATATTGCAGTATGCAGTAGGTGGCTCTCTGGGTATCGCTTCCTGATAATGGTTCCTAGACTGCAGGAACTCTAGAACTGCACCTGAGAACTGTTTGGGAAAGTGCTAACTGGCCCAGGGCATATCATGCCATGGATAGTTCTAGCAATTTACTGGTATAGGCAAGCAAGTCTTAATGCCCAGGAATGTATCTTGGCACTGCTGAATTTACTAGTGTAGGCATAGCCTCTGGTGCCACATGCTTTGAATAAATAATTACTTGAGCAAGTTCAAGGTATCTGATTAGATGATGTTCCTTGTTTACAAAAAGAAAAAAAATCACACTTATGCTCTCGAAGGGGAGAGATGCTTGTCTTGTTCAAAATTTGTATGATAACAGTGTGGTTTAAAGTTCATATAGAAGCTTGAAGCTCCTGCAGTTCTCTTCAAAACCGTGCTTGGTTATATGTGGGATAGCACTTTGACCATCCAAATAAAAATTGGTCCTTGACTTACAAATCACTGTTTACAATGATCTTTTTTCCTCTGCAGTATGCACCCCAGTGGGACTTTCACGGATGTTTACAGTAATGGGTCAGTTGCTGGTGAAGCCAACAGTAAGTGTTACACAAATCTGTACTCATTTGCTCTCTGTTAGAAAGTGGATTGGCATTAGGGTATTTCCTTTTTGAATGCTTGCACTTCTTTGTAATTCTCTTCAGTTCATCAGAGTTTCCATAGTCAGTATTTCTGTACTTGTTTAAAGATTTTCATAGAGCACAAAAGCCTATTCTTTTCTACAGAAAAAGGTTTTTTAATAGTATAGGCTTCCTCTGATTTTCCAATTTATATAACTGCTACTAGTATTAATATTTATTGCCAGTATTGCCTCCTGTGTCTGTTTTATAAATGCCTGAAAAATGCAGTTTTGTTCTGAGTTCAGAAGCAAATGATACAAAACCAAGCAAAGGATACAAAGCTAAGGCTGGATAACAAAAAGGGCATGTGGGAGTACACTTGGATGAGTGAAAAATGAAGGTAGTTAGCATCTTTAAGGTCTTATACATAGACTGAGTTCTTGTACTGTATGTTGTGAGGGAAGGGAGAAGTTTGCATCATGTACAGGTGCTCTAGTGACTTTGCTGTCACATTTCTTAGTTTGTATTTGCTAAAATTTGGATGCACTTAGGTCTTGCATTCCTTTTCATTAGTCAGCTCAACCCTGAAAATACAAAGAAAACACATATTGTTTGGCTATCTGTAAGCTTTAAACTCAAAGTACCTGATAGTAAGGTAGACAGACTTAATTTATTTTGTTTTAGTTTCCAGTAGAAAATTCATACTTGCTTGAAATACTGGCTTATGTGAAAAGTCACTTTTTAGAATACACTTTTTCAAAATCTGTAGGTATTTTTGTTTGAATCACATTGAGTGTGAAGGTTGATATGATTTGAATATATCAGGGGAAGGTCAGATGTACTGTCCATTCCCCTGTTCCTTAAGTGTATGCACAGCACTGCAGTTTTTTCTAAACAAGTGACTCTGATAGTCAGTTCATGTTTCTGTTTACTAATACAGATCCTTGAAGACCTAGATGAGCAGATGTACATCATCACTTTGGAGGAAGAAGCAATTCAGAGGAGGCTTAATGGTATGCTTGTTCTGATGCTGCTTCAGATACAGTATTTAGACTAGAGTGGTTCTGGTCAGGAGCATTGATCTTACTGTTGCAAAGCCTCTTCTCTCAAAATAGAAAACTTCAGCATCTCAGTGTGTAACAAGCATTATTAGGCTTATTTTCCATTGTTCACTGTGATGTTCAAGATTGGCTTGTGTGGTCTGCTTTGATTTTGTTTTCTTTAACATGTCCATCAGCTCTAATATGTGAATATTCTGAGACTGAGAAAGCAGGTTAAGTAGCTGACCAGACCCACCACCTGTATTGCAAAATAGTTTGGATTGGTAAATGACTGTATTTTAGCCTTGTCTGAAGAACAATGAATTTATATTAGCAAGAGGTTCAGCTTCCTGTGTTATGAGTTTTGGTTTTCATTTGGAGGATATTTTCTGTTTCAGTTCATTATTATTTAGCATCTTAGGTAGTAATTCATTAAACATCAGAGCAGTTCTTTAGATTCTAGGAGTATTTGAATTTAATAATTTCAATAATTCTATTAATGAATAATTAAAATGAATAATTATTCAAATGTTTTAGAATTCTTGTATGTAGTATAACAATTCTACACTCTTAAGGTGTTTCTGTTTTGATGTACTTCAAAAATAGTATGAAGTTTTGATTTCTAAGAGAGTATTGTAGCATGGCAGACACCAATTACAAAAAATATATCAATTCTGCAAACCTGGAAATGATGTTGTACAAATTCTCTTCTAAATTGTTTTTAGCTGCACGGATAAGCCATCTATTCACAATTTATTACACCTGCTTCAGGTTGGAAAACTAAAGAATATTCATGTCATGACACATCTTTTGTTGGATGTGACTACATCCATTGTTGTCTTATGACTTATTTTAGCCTTAATTTTCTTAATTTCCTGCCTTTCTCTCTTAAGTCTTCTGTCATATATCTCAATCTTTTATTCTTTCAAGTCTCATTAAGTCTCTTTTCGAAGTTGCTTGGTCAGGGAAAGTACCTTTTATAGCAGCAGATCTTGGTGGTCGTCTTTATTCCAGTGTTTAAAGTTTGTGGAGGACTAGTGACTTCTTTGTGTGGAAGTAACGTTCACCTTTGCTGTTTTAGAAGCTTAGGTTTTCATACTGACATGGATATATATATATATATATATTTATATATATGCATCCACATGCAGATACACAAAATGTGTACAGTGAATGTCTTTGAAGCTGTGATGGGGTAATTATTGTTCTGTGTGTTTGATGTTAGCTAGCAACTGTAAAATATTTGTTACTGAATATTTTATGTTGTCATGGTGATTGTGCTTATGTACAAGAAAAGCAATACCTGAATAACTATTGGGTCATTTTTCTGTACCTATTAGAAGTAGTGCAGAGCGGTTTCTGCTGTTCAGGTGGAGGATGTGATTATTTGGGTGATAAGTGCCTGCTGCTGTTCTGTGTAGAAGTCTGTAACAGTCATTTATACTGCAATTTAGTAATATTGTGAGGTAGACCTAGTCTGTAGGCATCTACTAATGGGGTCTGGATTTAGGATGTGTGCAGGTGGCTCCCCTCACCACTAGCCAAAAGACTAGGTTTTCTCAGTGAATTGATACATATTCAACATGAAGTGAAACTGCAGCATACCCATGTTTCACGGAGCTCTCACCAGCCTACTCATGAGAGGTGAAAGACACAGAGCTTAAATGTTTTTTGACGGGAAAGGGAACTGAATTCTGTTTCACATGCTGAGGGAATGTATTGACACCACTATCCAAAGGAGTGCTTGAAAAACCATAGCTTGATGTATGGAGAAGATTAATGGACTCTAGCTGAAAAGTAAATAATAATCTAAACTTGGTTTGTAGGTGAGGTGCAGTATGTTATGTGAACACGAATATACTCTGCAAGATCTTTGTGAGTAATCATTTAAGTAATTTTAAGTATGGTTCTCAATTAAGTGGGAAGTTTCATCTTCTCTGCCAGAAGTCTTTCTAACATGTACAAATTATACCCAGAAAAATAGACACAGTTTTTGCCAGATTGATGAAGACTCATGTTTATCATGTTTCCTGCATCTTTAAAAAATGTGTACAACTAGAGGTGTGGTGCTAATTTCATCAGTAAATGTAGTGCTGTGATATTAGAGGCCATAATCTGTGACTTAACACACAAATGTGCAAGTATTTTTGTTGCTGTATCAGAGCAGATACATTAGGCTACATGCTTCCTGTGCCATGGCTGTTGAAATTCCTCCATAGTTGTGGTAGTGGAAATACATGTGCTTAAGTAACTCTGCTAGGCAGTTTTGCAGTAAAGTGTTTTAAAATATATACTGCATTTGTGCATATAACCCAAAAGTTGAATTTTTATTAAAACTGAAGAGGACTGGAGCACAGGCATGAGTGATACTTGGTGATTGTCAATGCTGATTTTTATTTTATTTTCCCCTTGGTAGAATAATTGCTATCACACTCCTAGCACTGCTTTACCCAGTCGTAATTAATGCTTCCTCAAACAGTGTCTGGACATAGGAAGGGGCTAACATGAATCGCTGTTCCCACTGAATGGGCTGGGTAAAGCCTGTTTTCAGAGAAGGAAAAACGTTAAGCTGTGTGAGCTGGTGCCGTTCTTGATTCATATAGGTATAACTATTGTGACTGTGGTGCAGTTGATAAGAGTATTCTGTAAAGCTCTTCATATTTGAAAATACATCTAACTGTGAAACTTCATATCTTCTTTGCGGAAACTAGTTTTCTTCCTTCTCGGGTGTCTACAGTGTATAACTGAAAATTGGAGGAGGAGGGAGGGGAAAGTTTGATTGTGTTATCTACCCTAGTATTTTTATCTGTTGAAGATATACTGGGCTTTGGGAAAATGTTTGTTTCCAGTGTATTATATTTCAGTACCCACATCACTCCTACAGTCGAAGAATAAAGCTGGGACTTTTTTATATTAAAAGAAAAAAGTTGCCTTCAGCTATTAGTTTTCCTGAATCCAAAGAGACGGGTGGGGTAGGATCAAAAATACTTACTTGATCAAAGTTATTGGCTCTGAAGGTATCCTTACCTATGTAAGAAAGATGAAAGGTGTTGTTTTTATTGCACGCTAGTAACAGTGTAATTTTGAACTAATTGGTGTTGAACTGCCAATCACCTAGGGGGAATGCAAATAGATACTCTTACAATTTCCTTTGAGGTACTGAAATCTTATGTCGGGGCTGGAAGAAAAACAGAATAATACCGTTAAATTGACCTTAAATGAGCTGCTTTGTGGCTTTCTTGGAGAATCCCTTCTAACTTTTCATTGCTAGTCCAAACAAGTCTCGTCTACCGATTTGATTTATTGGCTAGACAGCGCTGACATTGAACTTTGTGCATGTTTGAAATAAAGCTAATGTTATAGAGCTTTTAAGAATTTAGCTGCATCCTTTTCAAATACTCTTTTGACTGATCTGAAACTTTGCCTTCCCCTGTCGTCAAATATCCTTTTGTATAGCAATCTGTTGTTTGCTACTATTTTTAAGGGGGAACTACAACAGCACTTAAATATGATTCAGAATTTCTATTGAAGGATCTCTTAGGGACCTAATGTAATCTTGCTGACTTTGTTGGAAATACTCCCATGAATATCAGTGGTTTAAGCTCTAGATTTTTATATGGAGGGTTAGAAACAACATATATCTTGAATAAAGCTTTTCCTCAGAGACCCTTAAATCAATTATATAGAAGAAGAAAATATAAGGTGCTAACTTGTTTTTTTTTTCTTTTCCAACTGCTTCTATTAAAGGTTTTGAGACTTCTTCCACTGAACTTTATAGCTATCCTTTTTCTCAACTTATAGTAATTAGTCATTCTATAAAATGGATGGTTTAGACTTTTATCAGAGGGAATGCATCAGCACAAAGGCTTATTTTTATAATGATAATTACTTTTTTTAAAGCTATCTTTTTTCTGAAAACCTGCATATTATGATTACTTATTTTAAATACACAGAAGTTAAACTGACATTCATATTGCAGGTACTTGAAGTGAATAGAAATTGTTAGAAAACAGCATTTGTTGGCCTTACTGGTTGGTCCTGGAATTTGAGATATGTATATATGTGAAGCTCTGTAACTATTGCATCATACACATTATGTCACTGGTATCAAAAAATAAATGTTTAAGCATAGCACAGAGGCTGTGTTATGTGCAAAACTGTGTGTGAAAGAAGCATGCAATTAAACATTTAATCAGTTTTTGAAACAGCTGGATGCTCCTTGGTAGTTTGTCTGCATTGAGAAAATCAGTGTTAATACTCTGAAATAAAAAGAATAAAAGCGTTTTTTCGTGGGTTTTTTTTTTTTTTTAGAAAAGTTCAAGGAATACTCTTGTATATCTTGGTTTTCAGGTAGGACTTCACTGTGCTTTAATATGGAGAATGTGGGAGCTGGATGGGATGAGAAATTTACCTTCTTATCTTGTACTGAGATTGCTGGATGGATGAGCAGACAACAGAAAATGAGGAAATAATGAGACTGGAATATAAAGTAGTGTTAGTCTGCCAGCAGCCTGAGTGCTGTTTAATTCTTGTAGGTGAATGATGAAGATACGAGACAAAAGCCTGGACAAGACTAATAGTCTCAGAAATTTATTAGAGTGCATTTAAAAAGGGCACTGGGAGCATGGTGCTATTGCAGGTTAGCCCACAATCAAAGGTGAGGTCAAAGGTAGGGAATGGTCATGAGGTGAAGGCATCAATGTAAATGGAGAAAGAAGATAACAGGACTTAAGGTTTATTAAGACCTTGAACTGCCACTGCCACAGAGAGAGACTATCTTGGAATAGGCAGGGAAAATATGAGCCCTCTTAACTTATTGTCAGGTGAGATTATACAGAGAAAAGGGATGAAAGTAGGGCAAGAGCATAGTGTTTCTAACTTATGCTGGGAAGAATATTTCCAGTGTGTGATTGCAAAGGTTAAAGTGTGATGAGATCAGAACTGAAATAGCAGATCTCTAGTCAGCATTCCAGAGCTGTATCATTACTTCAACACTGTGCAGTGTTTGTATAGGAACTGGAATCCAGGGAAGAAACCACGGTGTGCTTGCACTGGAAAAGATGGGTGGTTGGAAGGGAATGGGAGGTAGAAAAGGAAAAGGATGGAGAGGGAAAATGGGCTGGATTTCCTAGAGCCCATGTATAGATAGGAGGAAGAGATGCTGAGCAACTTTTAGGCAGAAAATCAGCAAGGGAGAGAGGAATTTATATTACAGTTGTCAGTTTTCAGCTGGTATAGAGGAGAGTTTGAGTAGTTGCACGATAGTGACCTGCTTATGCTGTGAACTGTAAAAAGGAGAGTGAAAGAATGTGATCTCACATGTGGTTGTGAGGAAGATCTGATTGTGGTTGTAAGAGGGAACTCTGTGGCACAGACAGACTGACCAAATTGGGTGAACCGATATGAGCAGAAGATAAGTCAACAAGCAGGTCAGCAGTATGGAAACTGAGTTTGCTGAGGAAAAAGGACTGGGGAAAGGGATGGAGTGGCACAAACTGAAACTGGAGGTCTATCCACCAGCTTACTTAGTTTGGAGCAGTGGTCTACTTTGCCTTTAAGTTGCTAAATAATAATAATGCACTTGAAGGACATAGAGATATTCTTTACATCTTGGTATACGAATCATCGAGGGATAGAAGAATGAGGCATTTGAGACATCCAGTTTCAGGCTGCCACATCATAACTGGGTTTTGGACCTGCGCGACAGTTCAGCACATAGCTGTGCTTAGTTCTTGCAGCAGCCAGCCAACAGAATAGGCAGGGATCAAAGAAGGTCACACTGCAAAACCTCTGATGTGTTGAACTCTTCTGGTCAGACAGACTTAGAGGTTTCTTGACTAAGCCTCTGATTTTTGAAAAGTAATTGAAGAGTCTCAAAGAAACACCTGAAGTTTAAAGCCGCAAGTGTTCATGTGGTGCTTCCTCAATCTGAATCGTCACAGTCTTACAGTACTACAGTTAGTCTCATCCAAAAGAAAATTCCGTCTTCTGTGTTAATAGGTATATCTTCCACGGTGGAATACCAGGCAGCAGAGTTGGAACGGGAGCTTGAAAAGGTGAAAAGCAGGAAAACAAATCTAGGTAATACGCTTTTTTCCCCCTACTGTTTCATGTGGATTGTGGTTTAATAAGTGACCTTAAGATGTTGTGTTTAGCTTGTAGCAGTCACTTGATTGATTCCACTTTGTTCTTAACCAAATTTGTGCATTTGCAATCCTTTCAAATCATCATAGTTTCTACAATTGCATTACATGGAATCATTACACCCGTCTAACAAACAAATTGAAGTAGGGAGTCTGAATTGAATCTTACTTTTAACATAACCTTAGAAAAATTGTAACATCATCACTGCCTTGCATGGAGCTCAATAGCATGTTTTTTTCATACATGTAATGATACACTTATGATTATTTGAAATAATCTAAGACATTACTTTCCTCTGTTTCTGAATTACTTCTATAAAAGGTTGTTTGTAAGAACAGTAAAATAATTCTTATCAGGTTTGTGTCTTTTAAAACTGAAATGTGATACTTCTGCTAATGGCAGCTGCTTGACAGGAGTCTCCTTATTTATTCAAAGGTTTGCAGGATTTTTGCATTAATTGGTGGGATAACTTAAGACTGTGGGAAGAAAAAGTTGGGTTTTCTTTTTAGATGTACTAGTGATGTGCAGTGAGTTAGTCTTGTCTGTCTTGCCTTGTGTTGTAAGAGGAAAATACTGTTTAAATATTTGAAATCATCTCCTGTCCCTTTAGGTTGTACTAGAATATACCTGTAAACAGCATAATTTAAAATAAGGTTTATTTTAACCTTTGCAGAACTGCTGTATGCGGGGGAAGAAGGAGGGAAGTGCTATGGTAAAACATGCCTGTAAACAAGAAAAAAATCTGCTTCTCTCTCTCTGCCCAGCCTTTCTCTAAAGAGGCTTCATATTTTTGGCATTGCTTTGTACAGCTCTTCAGGGTGGATATTTTTATGAACTGGTTTGTGTCAGTTCAAGATAAGATTACTTTTCTTAACTGTAGTTACAAGTGGTTATAGACAGCTGAATGATTTTTATGTGTATTATTCCAAGGTGATGTGCAGTATTAAGCTTCTGTGTTTTCTCCTCTGAACAGAACGGAGGAAAAAAGCTTCTGCTTGGGAAAGGAATTTAGTCTACCCAGCTGTTATGATACTGCTACTGATTGAGACAGTAAGAATTTTTGCCTTTTTTTCCCCAATGAAAAGTATGAAGAATTCTTTGTCATCTGGGAGGATAGTTTTGAAATTGAATGATGTGTGTTTAAACAACAGACTTGACATTCTTCTCTTGAACCATTTTTTAAAAAAACCCTTAACATTACAAAATCTGTTGGGGATAAATGCATACGTTTTAAAAATGTGGAATACTTTTAAATAACAAGACTGTTTCTGCTTCCTTACAGTCCATCTCAGTCTTCTTAGTTGCTCTCAACATTCTTTACCTGTTGGTTGATGAGACTGCAATGCCAAAGGGATCAGGGGTAAAGTAAACTTTATATATGATTTTCATAACTTTAGTAAAGCTTTGGAGCCCTTCGAAAAGTGCAAGTGAGAACTTCTGCTTTAATAACATGGAAACAAATGAGCCTCCACCTTGACTTTACTTCTAGGTTTTGTCCCTGTGCGCACATAAACATTTATTACATGTCATGGTATAGTATGTTCTTGATAAAACTAGTCCAGAATCTTAGTGCAGATACAGTGATTTGCTAAAGTAAATCAGTAATCCAGATTTTCTTCATGTTTCCTACATTTTTATGGACAAGAAATGTTCAATTTAAGAAACTATGTTAAAAACCAATACAAAAAGCTTATCTTGGTTTGTGTTCCACTTAAAATACATGACATTTTCTCATCTTTTATTATAAAAGTCCTTGAAGAAAGTAAGGAACAGCACACTGAGGAGTTGTAGTGTCTTTAATCCTGAAGATTTTTGTGTTAACTTGATAATGCTTTCCCTTGTGTATCACTGTATGTGAGCTTGCAGAGCTATACAAGTTTTCTAGTGTGATGGTCACTCTGCCTGTGTATTGTGAACAACTAGAAGTGCTACCTTTTGAAACCATTTATTTTAGTTTCCTAAGTAATGGAGCAGGTATGGAATGTAGCATGGTGGGATGCCATGTGTGTAAAATATGAATCACTGTACCTTCTGTCTTAGTAATCCATTTCACTCAGGTTTGAAAGCTGGCTGATGCCATTGCATAGGATGGGAGGCTTGAAGGTTAGAATATTAAAATACCGCTTGAACACTGAATTGAGAAAATACTACTTGATGTAAGACATTAGGTTTTTTGGTCCTGGTAAAAGTTAACTTTATGACACAGTTGCGTGTATCTTACTAAATTATGCAAAATATTTTTCTCCTTATAGGGGCCTGGAATAGGAAATGCCTCCCTGTCCACCTTTGGTTTTGTGGGAGCAGCACTTGAAATCATTTTGATTTTGTATCCTTTCTTGAAGAATTCTATCTGTTAACAAGTATTCTGTCCAGTTTTATGGGACATTGGTAATTTACTAAGACACTTGCCTGGGAAGAAGAGATACAGGCCAGTCCTTCTGAAGCACTCAAAGCATGCTTTTGTTTTTTGTCGGTGTGGTTTTTTTTGTGTGTGTGTGTTTTTCTTTTTTCCCCCCCTTTGCTTCTTAAGACTTTTAGGAGACTGCTGAGAACCTGAGTGAAACTTGCATTCCTTGGCGGTCCCTTTTTCCTTGATTCTCACAGCTATCTTATGGTGTCCTCTGTCGTCGGCTTCTACAGTCTTCGTTTTTTTGAGAATTTTACTCCCAGGAAGGATGACACAACTATGACAAAGGTAAGGTGAAGTCTGCGATGGTGATGGCCCCTTCCCCTCTTTCTTGCCACCCAAGACAAACTGACTCTTTTAGTTAGTAATTACCCTGAATGGCTCATTTGCGGTGATCGGTATTTGTTTGTAAGCTGGGTAAACACAAACTGGAAGATTTTCAAAATGCTGAATGAGTGGGAAAAAGGATGTGCTCTGTTTAGTTTGGATGGCATCCATTCACTTGTAAAAAGCTGGGAATAGCAGAGCTTGTTAACTAGCTATAGAAAAGCTAGTGAAAGAACTTTGTTCAAAGGAAACGTATTGCTAATGAGTAACTTTGATTGTGCTAACTGTACTTCAGGGAGCTTGTTTGAAATCTGAAGAACTTGGTTGCTAGAAGTAATACAGACAAAGTAATTCAAATTTGAATAATTAAACTAAGACTGAGGAGGTATATTCAGCAACATTTTGCAGTCTGAGGCTAATTTGACTTTCTACAATTTAGCACTGGCTTCAGAATAACAAGCGCTGTTACCTAATGCAGAGGAACATGGTTAGGTTTTTGGTAGAATATTCCCACAACTGACAAGGAGAGATGTTCAGTAACCAAGGAACAGATGATGAATTTAATTATTTTTTCCTTTGTGTTTCATTGTTTGTTTGTTGTTTGTGTGTTTTTAAAGTAATGTATAGACATTTTTACCATTAACTGCTGGAAGTGAGAAAGTAGATAAACACACAGAATGGTTACAGTAGATAATAGGAAACTGGAATGTTCTTAATGTTTTCTACTAATTGTTTACATTACACCAGGAATAGTGTAGAAATAAACAATGAATGCAGGAATGTCTGCCTACTTTCAAGAAGGTTTTGGGTTTTATTTAATTATTTTTTTGTTTTATTTTAGATTCTGATAGAATTAGAGCAGAAGAAAGTGATCTCTTGTGAGAGAAAGTTTCAATTACTCTTTATAAAGGCTTCACAAAAACTGGAGTAAAATCTAACAGCTGTGAATTTTTTCCTTCTATTTAAAGTAGTCAACAGGCATTCAATTGAAAGGAAGCTCTTTGTTGTAATTTTTTAAATAATGCTAATCCTGCAAGCAGTTACCTACAAAGCTTAAGCTGATGTATCAGTCATCTATTCTAAGCCTGTGGAATGGGTCTTTTATCAAAAGGTTGCAGGAATTAAGTAAACAGTTGATGCTTTGCAACGTGGTAGTCTTGAATTATTTTAAATCTAAGTATGATTAAAAGCAAATGATTACATATTTGATTTTTTTACCTCATCCCTTGGATCATCTTCATCTTGTATAACACCATATGAAGAAGTGAGGAAATGAGCAGGACTAACAATATCTTACTGTAAATTGCTTTAGGTTCAGTTTAAAGGATGTAACTTTCAGGAATTCTTCTTTCTCATCTTGACCACTGTTCTTCTTTTTCTTCAGCAATCCCATAGCTAACTTAAATGATGTTTGTCATTTTTAAACAGATCATTGGAAACTGTGTCTCAATCTTGGTGCTGAGCTCTGCTTTACCAGTGATGTCAAGAACACTGGGTAAGTGAAGTGGAAGTACACCACCTTGTAATAAAGGATGTTTAATAGAGTTAACAAAACAAAAAAAACCCAAACCATCAAAAGGGCATGTATGTGTGGCCTTTGCTACACCAACATGGACTGTTGAATGTGCATTTTACGTACATAAACTGCAGAATATGCATTCTAAAAACAGATGCTAAGCATTTTCTACAGAATATATTCTTTTAAAAAGGTAGGTTAGGTTTGTAAACTTCAGGCAGGAAGAACAGATATGTAGACTACTTGATTAGGGCAGTATAAAATAGTTTCATGTTCACCATGGCATTACAGTGCTCAGTTTTCAGGGGGAAAAAAACCCAAACAAAACAAACCAGCCAAACATTTGGGGATTTCAGGTCTAAAATTTGAGATAACGTTGAGTGTAAATGTCATCTTAAGTACAGTTAATAACTGTTCACCAAAGTTTTTTATCAGCAGTGATACCAGGCTACTTTCATTTTTCTCTAAAATAATCTGCTTGCATTCGTTGTTACTTCAGTTTTCAAATACAAAAAATTGAAGTCCAGCATAGCAGAACTGAAGAAGTTCTGATTTTATAGTTAAGAACTGGCAATAGCCTTTGAAGTGGAAAAACTATTTTAACTGTTTGGAAAGACAAGCTGCTTTGTACCTTCACTTTGTTAGTGAAGTTAGGTTGCAAGCCTATCACATGTTTAAATACTGTAGAATTCTTTCAGGTAATGTGAATTTCATTTGGAACAGTAAATGAAATAAAAATCTACGCAACAGGCTGTATGAATCTTTAGTACAAGTTTAGGAGTTTAAGCTCAGGCCCACAGATCAGTCATGTGTACCACATGGTTCTGTAGCTCATCTTATTTTCAACCAGAATACTGTCAAATCAAGAGTAGTTCATATTTTCTGGTAAATTATACTGTACATCTTCATACTGTATATATCTATAGATGAGTTTTATTAGATTTACTAGATCATTTCTATAACAAACAAAAATCTCACCTCTAATGCATTTTGGAGGGTTGAATCTGGAAATGCACATTATAGAGCTCATGTTTTAAAAATCTGTAGGAAAACTTCACAAATGCAAAAGAACAATTCAAGTATTTAAAAGAGTGCAGTTTTAAAGTATAGCCAATACGATAAAGTTCTTACAAGTAAAAAAATTCTAGCTCTTAGAGCAAGATTCTATGTTGAAAAATTAGTGGTTTAGAACAGAATTTTAACATTAGTATCGTGTCCACTAAGTTACTGCATTCATCACTTGTTTAAAGGGAAATAATTGTTAATGATCTGTGAGATTAACAGTTGATAATAAATGGATTCTGTGGAAGTAAGTATACATGCTGGGTGCATTGTTGTCTCATAGGAAACAGATTAATGGTAAAACTCACTTAAAAAAAAGACTAACAAATGAAATTCCTGAATAGTTTGCCATAGAGATAAATAAAAGAAGAAAAAAGATGGAACAATTAACACACAGCTAACAAATGCACAGTCACAGCTGTCCAAACAGGATTAATAGAGTGTATTAGAGTACAGTGAGTCATGTGGTGCTTTGCAAAAATATCAGTGTGTTGCACTACATGCTACCGCCCTGTGGCATTGAATAGATGAAAAGAAATAAATATGTTAAGCAGACTCATAGCCTTTTCACTTTATTAAAAAAGCAAGTTTCTAGACTATATGGAAAAGATTAGACTTCTTCATTATGGGAAAGGTAAAAAAGCAAAAGTTATCTAACACATGTACTTACCTTTTTCAAGTTTTAAAAATGGAAATAGGAT
This sequence comes from Coracopsis vasa, assembly GCA_026283785.1. Lineage (NCBI taxonomy): Eukaryota > Metazoa > Chordata > Aves > Psittaciformes > Psittacidae > Coracopsis > Coracopsis vasa. Next base: position 92,305 of record JANHGB010021626.1, on the reverse strand, counting down.
TTTGTACAAGTTTGCGAGTTTTACATAACATTCGTATTGGATATGTAGGTGGTGCAGGTCTCTAATAATTCTTTTAGAATACCAGGAAAATTTTTACTAAAATAACACGTTTTTTAGCGGTTTAGTAGTCCTCCTTCAAAAATGTTTCACACCAGCACCATATTGCTAACCACTGAGAAACAAACTGGAAGCAGGGTGCTTTACAGAAAACAGAAACAAAGAGTTGTGCAAACAAAATTGAAATTTCTAATATACAAAGTTTTCCCAGAATTCCACTCAAGTATTAAAGTATTAGGGTTTAAGTAAATAGTGTTTTTTGAACTTATTTGCACGTACAATCTAAAAACATAGTTGTTGGTTGTTTTTTTGTGTGGTTTTTTTTTTTTTTTTTAACCTAAATAATTCTTTTATAGTTTTTTTGGTAAATTGATGCCACCTTTCTTGGGTATGTGTTTGTGTCCACTAGAGTTATTGCTTTCTGTTCAGCTACTGAATAATTTTTCAAATTACAGTCTTGGAAATTCTTTTCTTTGTGGGCTGCATAGATACTTCTTCTGTAAGAAAGTCACTGAAAGCTTTTTAACCCTTTTCTCCCACAGATTTACAAAATGATACTGTCAGAAGTTTTCTAACAAGCAGTGACTTTATTTTAAGAGAAAAACGTAATTTATGGACAATATTTTTCCCACCTGTTCTAACAGAAGTGTCAGGCGTAATTTTTGTTTGTTCTTTACAATGCCTGCTCTATTGCTAGATATTCTTTTGAACCTCTTTGTGGCAAGGAGTATTGTTTCTTTTCCAGAGACCTCTTCACCCACTGCTCTACCTGTTTTGTTTCTTTTCCTTTAAAGGTCTGGAAGGTTCTACATTCAAACCTGACTTTCAATTTTCGTGTAGCTCTACAGTCTGACTACAACACTGCTGCTTTTGAGAATGTTAAGGACACTGTTTGCCTTCAAGTGTGAAAGCAGCTTTGTGTTTATTGTCCTTCATCCGTTTACCAGTTAATTCAGTCAGCTGGTTTCTTCTTTTTGTGCTAAGACCTTCTGTGCTTTTTTGATATTTCTCCCTGCTTCTCTTGCTAGTTTGTCAGCTTCAGTGACGTTTTCCTTTATCTTGCTTTTCATTTTCTTAATTTTTAACATGTTTTTCTTAGATGTCAAATTTGATTCCCATGTTTTTAATATAAATGACTGATGCTGAGTACAAGGAGCGTTTGTATCTCTTACTATTGTGATAGCTGGCTGTAAGTCTTGGGTATCAAAGCTACAATGAGATTCAAAAGTGCCAGGTTTACCCTTGAGAGGAAGATAACTGACCCGTAATTCTGCCTCTCTTCATTTATTATCACCGTTTAAGTCATGGTTCTTCAAAGCCCCCAAACCTTTTCAAAATAGGATGATAGGAAACTCACTTCCAGGAATTTCTGAGCCAGGTTATTTTCTGATTGCCTGGTTTTCTGCTGCCATTTCAGCTCTGGGGTGAGGAAAGCTTCCTTCCTTTTCATTGTTGGTCTCAACTGTGAGAGCACGCATCAACATCGTCTGTGCAAATCTGTTTGGGAAATATAGTGGCTCATCAATCCTAGACAACTGTTGTTTGGGTATCATCTCAATATTCTGCCCTTTATTCATTGCAGTCCTGATATAGGCCTAACAGAGGAACAACTGATGGCTCTTCCTCTTCTGCCTTCTGGGATGGACCCTGCAGCTCATAGACACTTCCGCATTTTGGAAGAATTTTGCTCACTTAGCTGTAGTGATTGACTAGCCTTTGATCAGCACAAAACGCAGGCATCTGTGTTATGAGGTCCACTGTGAATACCTGTCAGCACTGTCTTTCAGCCAAACTCTTTTCCTTCCGTGCAAATGTTCGGTGGCTGTAGTGGTGGGTAGGTCTAGGAGAAAAACTGCAGTTGGAAAGATGTCTTTGAACTTGGGTTTCAAAAGCAGTGGCTCCAAAAAATCACTTACAAAGACTTAATGTTTGCTGTAAGATGTTGTGGCTCTAATGGAAAGGCTTTTTGCTACCTGTATTTTTAATAAAGAAAGCCTGTGATGCATTTCAACCTTTTCTGAAATAGATACGGATTTCATAGGAACTGAGATTTCAAGCAATTTTCATACTAATACTGATATTTTTCTTTCCTAGTTATATTTACTGCAGTTAAAGAAGCAGAATTCTTATCTAAATAGACAATTTACTTAAAATCACATTATTCAAGCATTTCACTAGGAAACTTAAACACTTTGATAAGCGTGTCTTACAGTTTTATATTGGTCAATGAAATGGAAAATGACCTTGAGATCATTGTCTTTTGTGTTTAACCATGTGCCTGCTATAAGTAGTGTGTTGTCTGAATTTTACTTCTGTATGTAAAAAATGTTACAATGAAGTTTTTGTGTTTCTTAAAAAATGTGATCAAGACTTGGATGTAAATCTTAAATGCAATTTTAACAGGAATCACCAGATTTGATCTGCTTGGAGACTTCGGGAGGTTTAACTGGCTGGGAAACTTCTATATTGTCTTATGTTACAACTTGCTCTTCGCTATCATGACAACATTATGTCTGGTCAGAAAGTTCACTTCCGCTGTGCGAGAAGAGCTCCTGAAGGCATTAGGTAATATAAGCATTGAAAATGTAGTTTGTACTTGAACTTTTCATTTCTCCAGTGCTTGATACCTTGATGTGCTACTGGTAAGTTTCTGTTACAACTGACAGAGAAGTTTCTTTTGGTAGAAGTTTCTGTAAGATAAGGTGTGAGAATGCGTAGCTTTGTAGTATTTTTTAGAGAGTTGAGAGCTAACGTACAGTGTTGATATTAATGATGTGCCCATGTACTTCCTGGTCTGCAGTTAGATTGTCAGACTTTAGAGAGGACAGAAACATTCCAGTTGCTATCCAGGAATTATTTGAAAATGCAACTTCCACTTATGTGTGGGCTCACGGTTTTCTTTAGTGTTTAAAGCAATTTATTCCCTAAAAATAGTTCAGTGGCAGTCTGAACTGCCTTGTTGTGATGCCTTCTTTGAGCACTGCCTGTTCAGAAAATCTTTCTACAGAATATACAGAATCTTAGTAACTGATCGAGTAAAACCTGTGCTTGATATCATCAAAATTTAGATCAAATCGTGCATTCATTTTTTTTTTTGCCATAGAAGAAAACTTGAAACATATTTCATATTAAGAGGATAAAATGCACATATTTAGCAGTCGTGGTTTTACTACATCTTATCTTTGGTGATTAAGGAAGCTCCTATCTCTATAGAACCCTAGAACAGTATTTGCTGAAATTGAAACAACTAATGGTGAAACTTCAGTGTTATTTATAACTGTGGATTCAGTTTGTAGTGTCTAAAAGGTTAATTTGTTCGTTTTCACCAATTATTGCTTTCCACAGTTGCGACCCTGGTAAACAAAATCCAAGCATTTTCCTAGAGTGCACCTCTACTGGTGGCAATGAAGTTAAAATCAGACCTGCTAAATAGGGAAATACAAAATGACTGATAGTGTAGGATTAAAACAAGCCATTCTGTGATTTTTGATGTTGAGTTTTGAAGCTCCAGGGGAACGGATTAGTGGACCACGGCTGTGTAAATCTCTCCATTGATTTTTATGCCGAAAATGTTTTCAGGGAAGTTCCATTGTTGATTGAGACACATATATGATGCAAGTATGATGTATCTGACATTATCCCCCAGCTTTTAGTTAAGGTTATTTTATGAGAAGACCTTGATTCATCTCTTTCAGTTGACTTGCATAATCCTATTTTTTTTGGGCAACTGTTTTGACTGTAAAGGGATTACTTTGTATAATGTAATGGCTGTTGCAGAGTTCTGAAGGAAATAAATTAACATCAGTCAGCATGGGCTTATAGCAACAGGTCTGGTAAAACTTTAAAGTTTCTTTCTTAAAGCAAATGATTTAAAAGATTTATCTTGATAATTCATGGCACATCACTGTATTAAATGTACAGTGTTTAGTTAAAAAATCTAGGCAAATTAACAAACTTCAGAGTGCAGACATAGTAGGATAATGGTCACTGGATAACACCAGTCTAAGGGATTTTTTTAGGAATGTTTTTGGCCACTTGCTGTCACATATTGTGTGATTTTATGTAAATATTGTGATCAAAATGGAAAAGTAATTGGTAAAAGGTTTACATTTGACATAAGCAGGAAGTTATAAATCCTGAAGAGTGCAGGTTTCCTGACACAAACTGGGTTTGTTTTCAATTCTGTGCATAACAAACTGTGTCTATTAAAAAATGTCACATGGAACTCAAAGAATGAGAACCAAAATTTGTGTGCTTATTTTTCCCATGTATTGGGAGCTGTGATGCTGAGGATTAGAGGCTGGTGGAATGTTATAGCTAATTGTTGGAAGTTAACATCCTGCTGCAGGCCTGTGACCAAAAGAGTTCATGTAATATTGGGGATTACAAGTAGTACAATACTGAGGAGTTTTGTTTGTTTGTTTTGAGTAGTGCAGTCAATTTTGGAATTCCAGTGATGCAAGAAATTTAGCTTGGTACATTATGGTACTTCAGCAAGACGTTCTGTATAGTCTATGCTAAATGAATAAGAAGCTCTTTCCATTTTTGATCCTTAGAGACTTGATAAGAGACTTCAGAAAGAAACCGTAGCAAGCAAGGAAGGACTGACATTATGCCTCGTGTGAATAAAATATGGCTGAATGTACCATCTTTCCCCACCTTCCTCCAAAAAAAGAGCAGTTTAACTATTTGCCTGGGGCAGGATGGGAGACCTTAATTAGCACTTGTAGTAGAGAACGATGCAATAAGAACAAATGGCTGGAAACAGAGATAAAACAAATTGGTAATAATGTAGGCCTAAAAATATTATTAGACATATAAACAGTTTGGAGAAATGATGGGGTCATCACCAGTGATCTGAAGATCAGTGGATGCTTTTCAGAAAGCAGCTATACTTTAAAAGAAATCTTCTTAGGTAATTATGTTGTTCTTTGTAAATTGACAGAGTAAAATATTGCAAGTCTTTCTCAGTTCTTAACATCAGATTTAAGCAATGTGAAGTTAGGCATCTCTGCCTTCCATGCTTGTCTGTTGTAATGGACTTTTTTCACTTAAAACGCAACTGAGAGCATATCCCAGAAGTAATTCTTACCATAGCTATAATCTGTTCTGGTCTTTAGCAAAAGTTCTTATCACAAAGTAGAATTTGGTTTGTATGCATTCTTCTGAATACCTGTATGCATGAAACATGGGAGAATCAGTTTTTTCTCATTGTGCAATGTTTTGCAGGATTAGATAAACTTCATCTATCAAATAATCCAAGAGACTCGGAGACAAAGCCATCTGCAAATGGGCATCAGAAAACACTGTGATTAACAATCGCCTGCAATCAACAAAGCTGAAATCAGATATCAACCTCATGACATTCCTGTCATCTCATCAGCATTTTTATATTGATTTTTATTTGTTGATAATTTGGGTCCAACGTGAGTCTCACATTTTGTTGCTGTGTGCTTCTGAGGAAGTTAGGTATATCAGATTCTTCTCTTTCCAGTGAACTTTTGGTCTGCTTGTTTATTTCCTGGTAAGTTAATGCAGGAGGTGCCTTGAAGACTGGAAGCTGAAGAGAATAATTCATTCCTTTTTATTTGTTGAAAGTCTCACATCTTTAGAACAAACCTGCTACCATTTGAATGTGTAGTACCTCCTCTGCTATACAGACACAGCTATAGTGAATAACTCTGGGACTTGGTTAAAAAAAAAAAGCAGCAGCAAAAAGGGTACAGTTCGAGCCCACTATGACCCTTACTGGAAATGTAAACTACCTGGAGTAGGTATCCTTGGCAGTAGATAAACAGTTCCACTAAGAACATGTTAAAAATAGCAGTAATGTGTAGAGAGCACAGTCCTTTCATGCTGGATACAGCAGGCTGTTCACAGACGAATGTCACGGAGCTTTCTTGGAAGGCCAGCGTTTTCAGCTTTCTGTTCTTGACTAGAAACACCAGGTTGCTTTACTGGTAGTCAGACAATGTCTTATTGAAGTACAAGATGAAAATTAACTTCAGTGTTAAATCTGAGCCAAGTATGCTTTGTAAAAAGCTGTGTAGACCGCCTGTCACAGCTCTTACAGTTCTGTAAGCTATCGTGCCAGGGAGGTCACTTCTCTACCAAGTACATCCCTGTAAAATTCTTTATGAACTACTGTGTATAAGCAGTACTTGTAATCAATGCAAGTAGCACAGGCCTAGGAGGCTGCAGTTGCAGTTTTTTAGTGTCTTCTTTCATTTGAAGTAAATTATTTCTCTGAATTTATACTATAGTTACCAGGATTTCTGTTCAGTGGTGTAATCCAGTATCTTTCAGTAGCCTGTTTTTTTTAATGTACACATGAACATGTATATAGGCCTATATGTGTAGATATCGTAAATTAAATTCTAAGCTTCTAGAGACGGCATAGGTGGCTTGGTAAGTAAAACTTGTGAGTTTAATCTTGGTAGTTGAATTTCTGCAGTGTTACAGGTTAACTGCTCAGAGGCCTTAGATTCAGGATGGCTTTGGTGGGTGGTTACATCCCTTTTCTTAGCATTATTGCAGCCTTAGGAATCCTTCAGGCAGTTTATAGTAAAGAAAAAAGCTCACAAACCAAAACCCAAATAAGTATTCAAAATCTGGTTACACTTCTGTCCTACTCTGCCACAGGTTATCTTCAAACAGGTTGGAATGGGGACACCTTCAGTGTAGCAAGTCAGATACCGTTCCTGTTGATTTCCCATTTCTGTAGAACAAGTATGTCTGTAGCCTGAGGTCTTACACGTGATGAGGCGGTGATGACTAGCTCTCCAGTGTGGTTCCGAAATAAGATCAACCTTGTGTCAGAAACCCTTTGGCTGTTTGCCTGAGATGACTGCTCTGGGCTGTAGAACTTACTGCTGAGTGTGTGAATGTGAGCTTTTCTTTTTTTTATTCCCTAGAGTGCTTCAAAAATCGAGCTCCAGTATACATGAGGATTCCTCATTTTTGCAGCTGCCTTTTCTGACTCATACTGGGGCACAATGTAAATATTTCTGTAGTAAATATGATGCCAGAGAGTTATTTTTTTGTGTGTATGATTAGCATAAATGCAAGGCTTATCAAACTGACTATTGATGTGTTGTACTGAGTCTTGGAAGACAAAGTAAAGCTGCTTGATTTAATTAAGATTTACAAGCATCTTTTCTGTTCTTTGAGTTTAATGCTGACATTTTAGTGAGGAATCTTTATCTGAGTCGAAGTTCTGCAACCAGGAACAGGGAGCTGTAATTAAAAGTTGATTTAAAATGTGTTTACATTTAAAATATTGGGAGATCTATTTTTTAGGGGCATCATTCAGGTATCCTCAGAGCTTGTAGCCTTACGTATTAGCATTATAGTTAAAAATAACTGAAATGTATCCACTTGTCCATGCAAGGGATTGTGTGACCAAAATTGTCCTTGTGTCTTACCAGGGCTGGTGAATTGTGGTGTGTGAGGCTAGTTAGCATTATTAAAACATTTTTATGACAACTCTTAAGACAGTTATATAAATACAGTCTGTGAAACTGAGGAAATTAATTTAAGCAACAAATTTAGGGAGTGTGAACCAGCATAAGTCTTGCTTTTTGTGCTTTTGGAGAGATGTTTGTCCTGGCATCAGTGACCCAAGAGCACAGGAAAAGATGAGATTGAGGTATGTATGGTTTCTGAAAGTGAGTTGGGCAGTTACTTAGGGCAGAGGCAGTTCCTGCTGAGAAACACACAAGTTTGAGGCAAGAATTCAAAACTCTCTTTCAAAACAAACATTGCAACCTTGCCTTTCCACCCCTTCTGCTGGTTTCTGCAGTAGGAGAGATGTGTGGTTTAAGGCTGTGTTAGTAAAGATTACACTGAAACCTGAAGGGTGGTTTAGATGCTGTGTGGCTTAAAGTAATTCAGAAATACCCTGTGCAGCTACTGACAGTGTTTTGTTTTAAAACCAGCTGTTCATATTGTGACACTGTCCACATTAAAATATGCTTTCTGCCTGGAAAAATGACATGCTTATGCACAGCTTCTTTACAGATAAAATGCTACAAATATACTACATTAAGATACAGATCACTGTATACTTTTCACAGAAGCATATGGTCACTTAAATACAAGCAACTGGTAATTCATTAATGGATATTGACGATACATTCCTAGTATTTTGACTCATGTAGAGTCAGGTGGTCTATACCTTCAAGGTATATACAGCTGATCTTAGTAACATTAACATCTGCCTCACTTCTTATGAGGCAAAAAGCACACGAATGCTTCCATCCTCAACTAGATACCACACAAGACCAAAAAATAGATGTAAACTAAGTGTTTTAAGTTAGCCGTTTCTTGGCTTTATTCTGTGTTGGTAGCACAATATTAAATGCAGTGGCAGAATTCTAATAGTGTGGGATTTCTAAGCATAAAGCACACATGCTTATCACTTTAAGCTAAAAAATAATAGTATTGGTTACTGTACAAGTAACAGTTTTTGCAGGCATAGGAAGCTTTGTTTACTGTCTGTAATGTGGTGTTTATCTTTGGCTGTGTTCCTCTGATACCTTTTACCCTGTTGAGTCTTTTAGTGTGATAGAAATTAAAGGATTTGACAAGTTGCTTTCCTTGTCTGGTTCCAAAGTACCACCTCAAGTACTGCAGAGGCATGGCTACGTGCTGTGGTCTGGTCCAGTCCGTGCAGACAGAGCTTGTGCAGCCCTGTGCTTGATGGGGTGAGGACATGAGAGGATGCTGAGGAGTGCCCCTTCTCCAGTCTGTCACCAGGAGTGACAAGAGCAAAGGGGCTGCAGCCCTCATGTCCCACCAGATCTCTACTGCTTGCTCATACAGCTCTGCAGCAGCTTCACATGTGCCCACTGCTGTATAGTAAAGGCAAGATGGCCCTTCTCTTAAAAGAATCTGCAGTCCAAATTAGAAAGGACTAAGGCAGAAACAAAGAACAATTGTCATCTTCATGCATGTGACTTTCCTTGAATTTTCTAAGAATGTTGTAGGTTATTTTCATTTCTTTTATCCTCCCCTTCCAGAAGTGGGATGAGCTCAGGTGTTGTACATATATGCAGCAACTGAGCCTTGTGCTCAGTGAACTAGCATCTCTCATTTTGAAACACCAAATCCAGAAAGACAGTTAAATCCTTTTGCTTTCACATACGTTCTAATTTTTAAAATAGCAATTTTTAAAATCTAGGTGAAGTCACTGGAGCAGAAACAATACATTAAGGCCATGTTAATAACCTCTTTAAAAGGAAATGGGCTTAGTTTTGTTCAAAAAAAAAAAAAAAAAAGCATTGATGTGATCCTTAAAGACTTTAAGGAAGTAAAATCCCCTGCCCTCTGGTGTTAGTGGGTTTTTGTGGGTTTTTTTAGTGTCTTTTAGTGCTGACTTCAGACAATATTCCATACGCTAACTTCCCTCCCCAGCCCATATGTTTCAGGAGCTGAAATCTTGAGCTCTTGAGTATTGGATTTACTATTGGTAACTGGCAAGTTATTTCAGTCGCATTAAGAGCTTTTGAACTTTACAAAAATGCTGCTTTGGAATTCATCCCATTCAGGGAGAGCAGTCTAATCCACTGGCCCTCACCCAGGTGGTGATAACCTCTGCCTCCTTTCTCTGCCTTGCCCAGCACTCTTACTTCTGGCAACTGGTCTCTGACATTGTCGTAAGAAGTTGCGATGCTCCCTCTCTGTTCAGGGCGTGAGGACATCCATTCCGTGGCTTGTTCATCTGCCACATGCAGGTCTAGGTGCTGAATTGGGTTACTTTGGGGATTACAGGCTCCCAGGATTTCCAGGTGGTAGATGTGCATGTGCTTGAACTTTTTGCTTTCAGCTCATTTTTGCTGGGACTGAGAAGTCATTCCAGACTTTCTGGGTGTACATTTATGTGCAGGCCATTTGGGGGAGAGGTGTGAGGTGGGGGGCAAATGAGATGGAGCTCATTTGTATAGACAGTCTTTTTTCTATTCTTTTTATAGTCAAGCCTTAAAATTCCATTAAAAATACACTTAAAATCCTTAAGTTCATGAAATTCAGTAGCTGATGAAACTTTTTCTCAACCTGGCCCCAATTCTTGAGAACGTCTAACATCTTTGCTTGCTTTCCTCTTTTATATGTTCAAGTCATTCAGTGTGTTATTTGGTGGCTTTGATATTAAGAGCAGGTCTTGATCTAGACAAAACATGAAATACCAGACCAAGAAGAATTTACATAGATCTGATGTAGGATGTGTGAGAAGACCGCTTCAAGTAGGAAGCTTTTTTGAAATGTTTCACAATTGAAGCACCCAAACCTCTTCTTTCCAAGAGAAAGAAGACATGTATCATTAAGTGAAGAAAATTAATTGTATGCTCTCTAAAATGCCAGTAATTCACTAAAACTGAAAAGAACATCATAGACTCTTAAAATCCATTCTGTGATTCCGAGCGCAACAGCATCCTTGACTTTATAGAAGCCTGTGAACTTTTGAGAGTAGCTCTGTCTTGGCAGCAGAGAACCTGAGGATGCTTGCTAGTTCTGTGTTAGTTACCACATTTTTCTAAGTAACTTTCAGTTGCATTTATTGCTTATTGTTTGTTTGTTTTGTTTAAATATACATAACATTAAATGTTCTAACAAATAAAGGAGGTGACTTCAAACAGTCAGAAGGATAGCATCAGGAATATCCTCTAAATGTTGACAATCCTGACCTACCTAATTCTAAACTATTGGAAAGCTGTGTCTGTATGAAGGTCTTACATCAGCATAGAAATTAGGAAATACCAGTTCTTTAAGGCTTGACGAGGTACTGGTGAGATACCTGACTGTTCCTTTGTACCTAATGAGCACTTTGGAATACTGCTTCTGCATTGCTTCTAAATGTTTGTTGTATATTAACCTCAAGTGTTGGTGTTGCTTCCACCCCCCATTCCATTAAGTTTTATAGTCGGTATCACTGGATGAAGCTCCTTTAATGAATAGGGCTTTGTTTTGCATTCCTTGTATCTTCCGTAGATACCAGCTACTGAAGTATAGGGGCATTTGCTTGGATTTTAATGTATTTCTTTTCCCACAGAGTCCATGCAGAGACATTCCTTAGTTAGAAATGTTCTTCCGTGATGAAAATGTTAGTATTTATTCGTTTGTATTTGATCTCTTTTTTACCACTAGATTCCATTAAATCAATCCTGTCATTAGAGTGGGTTTTCTAGCAAGTTACCAAGAGCTCATCTAAGTTTGAATTGAGAGGGAGATGAAAATGGTTTAGTCATTGCACGTATATACGTGCTTTTAATCTTCAGTAGTGCAAGGCAACCAGTCCAATTCTCAGTGAGTGTGTAA
>JANHGB010021626.1:52159-80835 GCA_026283785.1 Coracopsis vasa | reverse complement strand
TATGTGCTTTTAATCTTCAGTATGCAAGGCAGCCAGCCCAATTCTCAGTGAGAGTGTAACGTGCTAGTACCGCCTATGTGAGCCTGCGTGACGGCCGTTACTCTGGAGCAGCTGATGTTCTGTGGACCAGTTACCTTCCTTTGTACTTTGTAGAGCAGGACTACAGCTCTTGACATGCCTTGCTGCCTTGCTTGGCTGGAGATGGAGACACATGGTTCCGGTGTGTCAGCAGCACATAACTCTCACGTTTTAATCAAGGTCAGACTTTGCACAGTGCTGAGGTAAGATGTGACGCTCTTCACATGTTTTCTGTACCTTCTGTATCTCACCTGTGCTCGAGTGTGGTTTGGGCGCCTCTTTCCATGTAAAATGATTGTTCAGAAAAGAGGTGCGATGGCCATACCTTCATGGTGAATTCTGTGCTTGCGTTTCACAGAGAAAATTAACTGATGTGTGACTTCCGTTTTCCCCTTAACCATAAGTTTCCCAGTTTGAGCTGAAACACTTAGAATCACAAAATCCGTGCGCGTAACTTTTTCTCCTTCCTGGCTTCATGTAACAAAGTTGATCCACTTCTCATCTTTAAAAAATAGGTTTCAAAGTATTTTTGTCTCTTTTTGGCCTGACTTCTATTGTGTTAAAAATGAATGGATAGAAAATGAAGGTATACTTGGGTCATGGATTTGAAATCTTCAAGTTTATGAAACACATGCTTGTGCACAAAAACCATGGCTAGATTTCCTTTACTTCTTGATGGGGTTTGGAACCCAGTGCTGCACTACCTAGGCAGAAAATGCATCTTGCTGTTGTCTTCAGGAAGCTTTGTGTCTCAAAATTCCCACTGAGGAGACTGAATGCTCTGAGTGCTGCTGGCGATCTCGTCACATGGGATCAGCTCCGCACAGATTTGGGTGGTGTGACCATGATGATACAGCTCTGGACTGGCATGTGTGTGGGTGTTGCTGCTGCTGTAGTAACAGTGCTCCTGTCCTGCACTTCCAGGTTTATCACAGCAGAGTGACTGGTTCAGATTTCAGTTTACAAAAAAAAAGTAACACAGTTACGCACAATCTCGATGCGTGTGAGGCTGAGCGATGCTGAGCGGAGTCAGCGCTTCCCTCTTGGTCCGATTTGCACTTAAGGCTTTTGGTCTTGAGCAGCTCACGTTTCTTTCAGGTGGATGTATCTTTGACCAAGGGAAAATACAGCTGAAAAATTACACTTTTGGTGTTACTTTAATCAGAACAATTTTCTATGGACATACCTTTTCCCCACCAAACCCTTCCCGCTTTATTTTAGGTCATCCCAGCATATGTCTTATCATGTTCTCAGTTGTGGACACTTTGCTGTGTTACAAACCAAACAAAAATACTCACCGCGTTCACCAGGTTGAATGTTTTGTGAAAAGCAGTGGTAATACGTTGTATTTTTTTTCCTTTGTTTGAAGTGTTACACTGAATGTTTGGTAGGAAGATTATTATGGGTTTTTTTACTGTTTTCAATAAAGTGTGATTCATAGTGGAGTTCCACTTCTCTTTATTTTAAGCAATGAAGAAAAAATAATCCCTGTGGCACTCTCAATTGTCCTGTCTGTAGTTGGTGTGAATAAGTTGCTTTGCTTTCTCTTATTCTTTCCCCCAGTTTGTTCATACAAGAGGATGCTGATTAAGTCATGTGTAAGTCATTTGCAGTAGCTCAGTAGTTTGACTGAAAGGCAATTTTTAGGTGCTAAAATCTGACCACTGTGCTTCCTAAACTATTTGAAAATTAACAGCTTCAGACTTCCATTCCATGAGAGATGTTCTTAAAGTTGAAGAAGGGAACTGGAGAATGTCCAATCTGCTCAGCTGCACAGGACCAGATGTACCTATGCAGATGTTCATATTTGCAGCTGCTATTCAGTGCTGATTTAGAGGTTAAAAGCATCAGGTCTCCACTGATGGACCATTATCCTTCAGGGAAATCACAGAGTGGAAAACCAGGGTATCTGCTGTGGGCTTTGTTAAAGACACAATAACCAATGAGAGAAGGGGCATTTTGGATGTTGTCCTTGGTGTAGACTTAATGACCTACAGCCTTAAGTATGTTTCTGCACATTGCACATAGGCCTAAGCAGTCTGGTCACTGTATCTGAAGATGTTCCTACCAGTGATCAGCAAAATAAATACCTAAAAGCAATACATGCTTTTCTAAACTTAATCATCTCCTTGAGTGCAATCCCAACTCACTGTGACCGCTTTATCTCATTGCTACCACAGTATCAGAAAGTTCTGTAGGGCATCACACAAGTCTTAGACTTACCTTTGACCCTGCTTGTAAGAGCTTTCAGCAGTTTTAAGGAACATTTCAACACCTGTACCACAACCATGCAATGTGAGCCTTTCTCTCCATGCATTTCATGAGTGAAAACCTGGCAGGAAAACAGGGAGCTGTCTTTTCAGGGAAGGTGGGGTGGGAAGTGGGAGGTGAGGTGGCAGAAGTGGTGTTGCCAAGGTCAAGCAGCCTGATAGTACCTGAAGGCTTTCCTGTTGTTTCATTTCAGGCCTTTTTTTTGGTAGTCTTTCTCTACCAGGACATGTGCTTCATAGCATGTGTCAGAATATTCAAAGGGAACTTTTCTAGACCTAACGGAATCAGGAAAACCCCCACAAAAACCCTCTGAAAAGCTCATTAATGTTACGAGATTGCATTTAAACTTTGAATTTCCTAAATTTACTTTTAAACTATATAATGCTCAGCAGGGTTTTTTTGTTTGGCTCATTTTTTTAATTATATCAGTATAATGTGCAACTATGAAAGTGCCTTCCATTGAAGCCCATACTGTTTCTCAGTATTTTGGAGACAAACATTTGAAGCATCCAGGTAATAGTGAAAACCGTCACATAAGGCAAGTTGCTTGCTTCTTGAAGTTGGATTTGATCCAGTGTGTTCTCTTAATTTTATGGTCTGATTCACTGCTGAGACCTATTATGACTTGCTGTATTTCCAAATGATCCCTAACACAAGAGTGTATTGAAGGGCTGTATCCAATTGTCAGTACAAATCAGATTTAGTTGCCTCGTTTGTTAATGCTGATGTACAACATAACTTAAAAAACAAAAAGGAAGAACAAAAGAATTCCCCTCAGCTCCCCTGTACAGTGTATTTAAATCACAATGTGACAGGAAAAGCAATAGCCCCTTCTGTGTTCTGGAAGAGAATTCCTTGTCCAGCAAGGAGCAGATGGGTAATCTTGTGCTCCCCTCATGACTGTTCAGTGACAAGAAGGAAAAAAACCTGATTCTATCCCGTGCAAACATGCACACTGACCTTCAGTGGTATGTGTAAAACAAAAAACAAACAAACAAGCATCCCACTGCAGGCCTCCTTCAATATTTACACTTTGTCATCTCCAAACAATCCCAAACGATGACACTGTGGGCTTCCCGAATAAGACATGAAATACTAAGGCACTACACTTTAATCAGTTTATGCCTTTAGTACGTGATGATGTATTTAATTAAGCACTTAGAATCCTAGTAAGTTTTATCTAAATGTTGTTTCCTAGATTCTAGAACTGCATCTGCTCCACATTGTAATTTCAACTGCTCTTACTGATTTGATTTTAAAATCTGACTTCAGGAATTAACAGGGTAAGATAACACCTAAACCTGACAAATTCATGGTTTCTGTTCAACATCCAGTAAAGGTTGATCTGTTTAAAACCACTTTTGTTCCTGGTTTATGCTTGGTCTTCATTTATATTGGTATCATACTTTTGACAGGCCTGAAGTGTTTTCATCAGAAAGCTAAGGAGATACAATAGAGAACTAGAGCAGCCTTAACAATGCTTTCCATAGCCTCTCAGGACTCAAAATTTGAGGAAAATCAGTCACGTTTTAACTCTGCCCTTATCCAGGGTCTATTTCTGTGAATGTGAGAGCAAGGCAGGCAGTATGTGGTCAGTTCCAGGAACAGGCTTGTCTTGAGAGCTATACCATGACTGGGCAGGCTGCTGAAGACAGTTAACCCACAGGGAGATATGAGAGCTGGGGGCAGAGAGGGGCTAGGATTGTGTTAAACAACCAGTGCCCCCTTTCTGCTTCTATTGCTTGCTACTTTTTCTCTCAGCAGGGAGAAGCCCTCAGTTTCCTCACTGAGCTTGCACTTGTGCTTCTCTTCCCCATTTCACTATGCAAGCCTCAAAGTCCTCTCAGGAGCCTCCTTGAGCAGAAACTGTAAAAGTAAAGAGAGGAAAACTCTCCTCCTGCCTGAGACTGCGATCTATTAAGTTCCCCTGCTGCTAAGATACTATCTGCTTTGAGCTACTCCTGTATTTTCTGCTGTGTGACCTGGCCCAACCCATATCCATCAATCAGCAAATAACATTTAAGGTTGGGAAGAAAAAAAAAGTGTAACTGAAATTTAACCCCAAATTTTTGTTAACTGGCAAATCAATGCGAGCTATAAACATGAACGGAAAGGAAATAAGCGTTTTGTATAACTTGTTAACGTGTTGTAGGGTTTAAATATTAAATCCTGCTGTGTTTTAATGAATAATACTGAAGAACCTTTTTTCCCCCTAGAACAACTGAAACTGATTAATTGAATTTATATCCTGATACAGCCTCCCTCTGTATTTTATGTCTGTCTCTTCTTAAAACTCTAACAGAATGGCATAAACTGAATATTTGAAATGCTCTATTGGCTTGCAAAACTACATCAGTCATCTCTACAGCAGCACAAGACTATGATAAAATAAAACGATGAAACAAAGCACCGAGGTGAACTTTGTCCACAGGGAAGCCTTTTTAAGTGATCCAGTGTCAGCAAATTGCTTACTAATGTGTTGACTTATGGCAACCCTCAAAAGTAAAATGAAAAGGCTGGAATTTACAGCATATCAATGAATCAGTTGATAAGCTTTTACTGTTTTAATATCCTCCTCGTTTTGCTGCTTGGAGCCACTTCAAGTTAGCAACAGAATGTTTACCATCTCTCTGTGATAAAGGAAGTCAAACGACTAAACAAATTCCAGGACCATTATACTGTTTGGTGAGATTTAAATTAAAATCGTTGGGAGAAATTGTGTGGAGGGGGAGGAAGAAACTAAAGTCAACTGCATCATTTCACAGTGACTCCCCTCGCTGCCTAAACAATGGCAAGATTTTTAGCAAAGCTGGAGATAATGTAATGCATTTGAAAAGATTTAATTGCACCAATAAAAGACTATACCGCAATTAAATGACATACAGAAGTGACATTTATAGGTAAGATCAAAGAAATTCACTACCTAACATGCTGAAGCAACACCCTGCTTTCTGTGTATAGCAGTGCTAAAAAAGTAGCCTACTTTGGTTTCAGTGACCTTTCTTATCTCCTTTGATCTAGATTATTAAAAAGTTTAATGATAGCTGTAATAAGGGCTACTGTAGCACCCTGAAACAAGTCGAAAATGTGTCCTAATAGCACTAATACTTCAGGCTTTGTTTTTTATTTTGTGATATTTAAGTGTACGAAAGTTGACATTTAACCTTTGTGATCCTTCCAGAGGAGGCAGGGTTATTAAATATTAGATTTGGGGGTTTTTCCTCAATGGCGATGCCATTTGGTTATGCTAATGTTTAGGGACTGACATTTTAAAAGCAGAGAGCAAGTCTGAGAGGCAAAATTTAGTTTAGAAAAGCTTTTTAGCATCTGGGAATGGATAGCTCCCTGTGGAAAATTTCCTTCTTGTTTTCATTAACAGACACTTAAAAGTGTGAGAGCGAAAGCAGGAAATCTCATCTGCAATTCCCACTTCAAAGCCACTAAGAAAAATTGTATATAGCCTTTAATCACAATTGGTACTGAATTCATTTGAACCTGGCTAATCCATATAAGAAGACTTTATACATTTATTTTTAATAAAAAGTGAAAAAGTAGTGCCCATTTTGTTCCCTGCAGAATCCTGAAGCGTTACCTATGAGAACGATTCCCTACTGCTATGGACTACATTAAATGAAGACCTACCTATAATCACATGATGAAATGTGGGCAGTCTATCAGGCTGTTCCTCCCTAAGGCAGGTATCTAACCTGGGGGCCCTGAAAGGTACCCCACTGAGGTAGCTTGGCAGGCTGCTACTGTAGCCAGCTGAAGTTCAGTAAGTTTGGTGAGAGAAATTTTAACAGCTTTCCGTATATTCGGAAGCCTTCTTCAACTTCCCCTTACTGAGACCTGTTTATAGCTAAGCACAGTATCTTGAGCCCACAGGAAACTAACCACCTCCCTGGAGAAGAAACGTACAGCTGCTTCCCCAGTCTTCCGTGCAGAAAAATCTAAGTGTTTCTATTATTGGTTCTCATGGTGCTACTTGAGGACAGTCAGAATCCACCCAAGGATTCGCTTCTTCCAAACTGAAGTGTTTGAGCACTTTCAAGTGTAACATTAGCTTTCCTTAGTTACCTCCATATTCATTTTTTCTCTTACAGGGAAGGACTTTGCATTGATTACAAAGGTAGCATAGCAACCAGCATTATGTCTCGGTGTTACGACTGAGAACAGTATTTCCTTTCTCTCCCCTGCCACCGTCACCAGTGGTACTGGTTTTGTTGCAATAGTCTGCCAGATCACCTCTAGGGTACCAATCTCACTATCATATGCAACCACATAACATAACAAGAGGGGGTCTTTGTCTCCAAAGCTCTCCTCCAACAGAATACAACCAAGTAAGCATGGGAAATAATGGCAGACAGTAGCAAGGCTTTTTGTGCAAGCACTCTTCTGTTTTAACTAAAGCAGTGATTTGAAAAAGCCCCACAACTAAACAACTGATTTAAGTATCGTTTTAAACCTGCTGCTGACTTAGCTTGCAGCTTGGGTAAGAGTATTTTCCTAGTTGCACACACTAGCTACACTGCAATGGCTGTCCTGTGTGGCTTTGTTAATCTCTGCTAACCAGGCTGTCTGGTAATCTGGACTGGAAGACAACTTCCCACACTCCCTGAGGGACCCTTTGGTGATTGCTGAGGATGTGTCAGAGCAGGTTTTGTTACTGAAGAGCTGAGCTGGGCTGGTTGTTACTAAACTGGGGGAAGACTGGACTCCAGAGTTGCACAGGGATTCTGCAGCAGCTGTGTGCTGAAAGGCAAGCAGGGTCACTGCAAAATGCTTGCACCTGATTTGGTTTCCATTTGTATGGGGTCAGGTCCTTAATTCATTACAGGTGGACTCGTACCTGAGAAGTTAGAGAAGGGCAAAGTTATGGAATGGAAATATCCAGTTCAGTGTTGAGTGAGAGGACAGTGAAAAGAAGTTGTGATTGTTTATGTATTTGTTTCTCCTCTTACTGCACCCCCTTCATATAATTCTATAGGGAAAGAGATTACTGTGATTTATCAGAAAGAGAAGCCTCAGAGCCTCACAAAAAACCTAGGCAAAAGTCAGACCTTAAGATTAAGTGTTCAAATTATTTTCTTTCTACATTGTACAGAAGTTGAAGCAGTAAATGAAAGGGTAGAGAGCTGATATTCAGGAGTTTTGATTTAAGGCTGCCTGAATCAGAGAAAAGAAGGAAATGCAACATACCTTTTTCTCAAAGAATTCCTTTCGTAATTTTCCATCTTTAGGAGGCACTGTTTCTTTAAGCTTTTTTGTTTTTTAAACTTTTGCACTATATTCGTTCTCTTTGGTTTCTGATTAAAGCTTTAAAACCTTTGGCACATTATTGAAAAATAAATATTGTCCAGTGACAACACCTGTAGAAGAAGTACGGCTTACTTAACAGTGCACTTGATTTTAAACAAGCGTGCCCCATCATGTATTACTGTGGTCTGATGCTGCTCTTTCCTACACAAGAGAAGGACAAGACTTTCTACCTGTAAATTTTTCAAAGGCTTTCAGGCATGCCTGTTAAAATAAGTGCAACCACTTACAATATATACAAGCAGGATAGGTTACAGAACGTGAAAAGAATTCATCCATCAGTCCATGAACACTCTACAAGAGGTGTATTTTTATAATTAAAGTATTATGAGAACATTGCAAATCTCCGTATACTTGCATGAAATTTCATGAATTAAACTATTCCCGCTTACTATACAAATGTATCTCTCAAACAGCGTTTTCTCATGTGGTTTTAAAAAAGGTAATAACATGAAATACAGTGCTTCGTCATAAAGTAGCCTTAAATTATATTTCTGACCATGAAAATATGAAATCAAAATTACTTTTTAAGATGATTGCGTTTAAAATATTGACTTAAGTAGTTTAATTTAAATAGTCATGTATCAAGTGCTCAGTTATATAGAAGTGTACTCACTTTATGGAATACATGAGAACATGAAAGCAGCACCTGTTTTTCAAAGGAAAAAACCCCAACCAAACCTGACTTTAAACCATTCTAACAGCTGAAAAGTAAGAAATGCTGACAAGAAGACTACTGACTGCCTGAAAGGTCATCAGTTTCTATCTGGTACTACTGCAGTCTTTCCAGTGAAGATAAAAGTAGTCTTCTATAGAGATTACTTAATAAATTACATCTTAAACCAGTATGTGAATTTCGTGTTAACAACACACGGGGTGCAGAAAACAAGAAGTGCCAACTGCTACTGACTGGAGCAGGTTATAAAACAAGTACTTCAGATGAAAGCTGATTAATTTTTCCCCCTTTTCCCCACAGAGACGTTAAATTTCAAGACGTGATATACATCAAATGCAGCGTTTCACACGTACAAAAAAACCCAAACCAAAACACAAAAAACAAAAGAGAAAGTGTGTTCACAGGCTACAAGAAAACTTCACCTTTATTTGACCCAAATTCCCACCAAATGCTGATGATCTCCATCCTGACAAAAGATATAGAGTTGGACAAAAAAGGCAGTTGGCTCTTAGAGGAAGGAAAAACTGGGAAAGGAGTGAAAACCAGAACAAGTAGTGTGCACTATTGAGCTGGCAAACACAAAAGGATTAATGGCTAGCAGCCAGCTGAAGGGAAAGCTTTCAGATACAGTGGCTTTTTTTTCCCTTGAGGGAGGAAAGCTAACGAAACACTGTGGACAAAAAGAATTCCAGAGGCATTTCCCTTTTTGTGCCAAATCTAAAATAACCCTTTTAATGAGTGCTGTCTTTTGCTCTCTCTTGTCAAGCTTTAGGCTTTCAGGGTAGCCAGAAACTGGCAGAATGGTCTTTTGCCAGATCTATCCCACCTGTCTGTGGACAATTGTACACCTTCAGTTAATGTTGATGTAAAAGGAAACAAAAGCTCTGTATTTAAGGTTATTGAAAGACCTTGATTCACATCACAAACTTGGCTGTAAAAAGTCCTCAGGAAAAATTAAAAGGGACAACAGGCAGAAAAAAACAGCCTAAAATGCACTGTGGAAAGAAACTTGCAAGCGGTTGGGATAACTCTTCTAATTACCATCATCACCTCTCTGAAGCAGAACTCCTGTCAGTCACGTGTCCCTTTGGCTTAATATTTTCAAGATGACAGATGAGAGAATCTAATGAAGTGTGATGTCTTTATGCTTCTGCTACACACATGCGTCAAATAAAGCCAACAAGGTAAAACACAGGTGTTTCTTCAGATAACCTGACTGACTGGTATTAAAGAGTACACCTACTTCCATTTGCCATAAAGAAATAACTACTGAACTAAACTGCAATTCATAGAACTTGTGAGAAAACAAAATATATCTTAAAATGTATAATTAGTGGGTATTTACCAGTCTGATGAATGAAGGCTGGGATCATATCTAACAAGAGTTTAAATGAAGCAGAAAATAGCCTATACCTGCTAAGCAAGAACAGACAAAAAGGCTGATTACCTTCTCCTGTACTGTCATAACTTAAGAAGTGAACACTACCAACCTTTCTCTACCATGTCATGTCCAAAATACTTTTGGAGTTGGCCATTGGTAGCTGGGTCCAGCTATAAAATGACAACTGGTGTCTTACAGTACAATCTTTCTTTCCTTTCTTCCTCCAGCTAATGATTTTTAGCAGTAACACTGGAAAAAGAGTTTTAAAATACAGTTGTGTAGTCCACACAATTATACAGTCATGCGTGTACCTGAGGTTGAAGTGCTAATTCTTCCCTGCATATTGCACAAGGCTGTATGCAATCTCTGTGCTGTATGGATCACTGCTTTATTTTTGCCCATTTTTCAGCAGTTAGTGGCAAGGAAGGAGGCTCAACCAGGCCTAATTTCTGAGCTGTAGGCAACAACAGCAACAAATTGCTGAATAAAACCCAAATGCAGACAGTGGATTTTATTCATACGAGATTCGTTGATGATGCACTTACTTAAAAATACTTTATCCAGATACTTCATATACATCTATTATCAGACAAACCACTGGCAGGTGACGTACTTATTGATTAACCAGTCAGTAATTGTCAGAACTCTTTTACATACAGGATTTATGCAGGAATTTTTTTTAAATGTAAACTTTTATTTGCCAGGTAATTTCAATTTATTTTAATCCCTTTTCACAGCCGTTAAGATGGGGGTTATTAACTAGATAATGTAACAATGTGCAATCAAATAATTTCAAATCATTGGTATATACAAAACCTGTTAGATTTAATTTGTGAAGGTTTCTTCAACACTGCATTTTTGTGTTCTTAAAATAGAAACACAAATTAGTAAATTGATAGAATAAAAACTGTTGTTGGTGCAAAATCCTGAAGTGTAACAAGACTGTGATGGGTACAAGAGAAATAAAGATCATAAAGAAATGAAGAGATGGTCACGAGACACCAGTGACAGTGTCACTGTGATAGCTGAACTTGCCGATCTTGGATAACTGTGAGGTGCCTTGCTGCGTGTCCTGGAGACCCCATATCAGCCTTCCAATATGTGAAAGGGGCCTACAAGGATGCCAAGGAAAGACTCTTCATCAGGGATGGTAGCAATAGGACAAGGGGTAGCGGATTTAAACAGGGGAGGTTCAGGAAGTTGTGAATGCTCCATCTCTGCAGTATTCAAGGCCAGGTTGGACAGAGCCTTGGGTGACATGGTTTAGTGTGAGGTGTTCCTGCCCGTGGCAGGGGGGTTGGAACTGGATGATCTTAATGTCCTTTTCAATCCGAACCATTCTATGATTCTAGGAAATCTCTGCCTTCTTAACAAAGGAACCAGTGAAAACACCATACACAAATGGCATATAAATCCAGTGTCAGTATCTCAGTAGTAAAAGAATATGCTAGGAGGTACAGCAAAGAACAGATCTTTGTCATCTTTGAAGATCAGAGGAAGCAGCTTGTGTGGACTGACCAAAGTCAATAGAGGAGTGTCCAAGGTATATGTAAAAACCATATAACATAAGCCCATGATGAGGCCTCTGTAGTATTTGCTGAAACAAGAAAGGAAGAGGGACATGCAATAACTAGAACACAAGCTGATGACACGTAGCTGAGAGTTTTAGTTCTAAATGGGAAGGAACAACTCTTTCATTCATACAAAAATCTTTGCAGAAACCGGACGTTAACAAGTAGCACATGTTTGTTCTGTATAAGATTTCAAACCCTCATCAGACCACTTGTGTATCCAAACCTATTACATCAGTTAGTCATGAAGAGAAAAGGAATCTCAACGAACCAAGGACTGGGGTTTTGGTGATCCCCTTGCTGAAGTATCTCATTATTCTAGGACAGGATTTGTTAGTTTTCAAGACAAAAATTCTGCTCCTGAGCTCCTCCATCTACAGATGTATATCGTTAATCAATCATTTAAAATTTGCACAAAACTCTCCTTGATCTTTTTAAAGAACTTTGACGTACCAAAGGAATTATAAAGAATACTTTCTTCCCTTAAGTTGAACTATCTGCCTTTACCTACTTCCTTGTGAGGTCATGACATCCTTCAAGCATAAATCAATTTCATTCCACACCTTACAACAACAGGACGGCTTTGAGATTTCAAGCTGGGTCAGTTTCTGCTTTTGGAACAATGTGGGAAGGGCTTTTTCTGCATAGGATTTGGTTCACATAGATCCCACCTTGTTGCTGTTGTTACCCTTGTAAAGGTATCAAGTCAAAGGTAAGCAGTGCATGTAAGCCTAAATATCAATAGAACATTTGAGTCAATGAATGCTGTAGATTACATCCATGATCATATAGGAATTTTCTCAAGGTCACACACTTACAGTTCCTGGACAACTCAATACCAGACATAAATGCAGCACCTCCACACGTGCGGGGACTCACAGCTCTGCCTGCAGGCTATGGGCTAGAATTCAAACCATTCCACGTCAAGCAGCGAAGTGCATACATATGTATTTACAGCATTGTAATTTCAGAACATAAAATATATACTGTATTAACATAAAATAGCATTGTCTATCGATTTTGGTGTGGTAAAATGCTTTTATCTGGCACTTTTGATGATAAAATATAGTATGAGCTTAAGAAAAACATAAAGGATCCTGCAAAATTTTTAGAGTTTAAGAACTACTTCAGAATGTGCATTTTGCTTAAAGCTTATGCATGCATTGCTGAAACTGGTAGCTGAGTAACAAGGAAGTTTTCCTTACCAGGAGTCCTTTCCCTCTTAACCATTTTAACTCTTGAAGAGCATATATTGCAGAGATCAGTGTTTCTGCTACAAAAGTAGAATCAAATTATAAAATACATGATACAACTTTCAGTAAAATAATTTATGAAGTTTCATCTGACAGTAATACCTGGGGGTATTAGTGAATGAGTAAGGAAACAAGATCCCGATTTGATAGTCCAATATACACAAAGACCAAGCAATGGTCTTTATGAGGATCTGGATACACAGGGAACAAGATAGCAAACCAGTCACAGCATGAAAGACAATATCACAACATAAAAAGTGCCTACCCTTGATTTTCTTCCAAGCACTGTGGTCAAAGGGTGTTTTAAGGAAGACAATGAGATGGCTTTGTGGAAAGCCTTTTGTATACCCCCAGGGTAAGAAAAAATGCTTATTTAAAACTTTCACAAATGGATGATTAAAGCTGCCAAATAGGAAGAGATTGGCGGCAAAACCTAACTTCTAAATAATATAAACCAGATGGGATATTTGTGAGGGACAGGTTATACAGGTGTTTAGAAGGAAAGCTTTTACACAACATAGTTGATGAAGGAAAACTGGCAGCAGGACACACAAGAAGGGATATGTGGTTGAAGCAAAAGGCTCTACAAAGTTATTCTCAAAGCAGCACTTTGAATAAATACAAGCAATGAAAGAGTACATTTATCACAGCTCAAGACATCCAAGAGTTTTCATCCTTATGCATCAAGTTTACAAGCGCAACCCTTTTACTGACACACCCATTTACAACCCAGTTATCTATCCTAAAATGGACATTAGCGAAGTGATCACACACATTAATCATTAAACTGTTATTATTTGATTTTAGGACTCAAGTCCTAAATTGAGAAAAATTTAATGGTAGTGGCCTATGAGATTTTGATTACCCACAAACTCAGGAAGAAAAAGTCACATTAAATTACATTTTCAAAGCCGTTTCACAGCTGTAAAGTTTAAACCACACAATTCTTCCTAAGAACAGAAAGCTTGACACAACCCTTTTAAAAGAGTGTGCGACCATAGGTGAAAATACTCATAAGCAAAACCCAGAAACAATTGTGATTTTACAAAATCTTGCAGCACATTCTTTCAAATCACTTGCATTCATAGGGGGCAGTTCAGTCAATGAGTCAATGCCATGATTGAAAGAGAAAATACTTCTTATAATTGCAGAGAACATGCTTACACTTGGGTTGCGTTGTTTCACCACAGTCTTTAGCTTCCATAATCACTCATTATTTATATTTGTGTTAACCCCAGTACCTTCTGTTTTCCCCCCCACTATCCTCTTTTCTTTCAAATTCCTCTTCCAAACAAACCAAAGAAATAAGCCTCCCATCTTTAGAACTATAACCGTGTAAACATAGTAATAATCACCTTTGTCCTATCACTTGTTACACTCACTTGTTGTGTATTATCTTCAGTTACCCTCTTAACCTTCAGCTCATTACAAATGGCAGATGCTTGTGCTTGTATGAAGCCTCATTGATTCACATGGTTCTCTTCAGAGCTGCACCACTGTGACAGTTACTATAGCAAAGGCAGCATGATTCAGAGAGGCCTATAAGGGCATTTTTATGATAAAGAATAAATAAACTTTCGTCATCATTAATAATTGTTTTATTATGCTTTAAACGGCAGACTGTGAAGATGGGAGGTCCTTTATGAAATGCCTAAACAAGGCAAATGAAAAGATGGAAGCAAAATGTTCATGGCAAAGATTCTATAGAAACCTTTAGCAAAGGGAAATATGGGGCTGAAACTGACTGATGGAGAGCACATTTGGACTCCTGGTCTGTAAAGATGCTCCCTGGCTTTGTTTTTTTTTAAGCAATATTGTGTGTTGCTGCTGTACAACTGTATTATTATAATACTATTTAAAAGTGAGTTTTCTCACCAGGCATCATTCCAAGCCCTCACATCTGTGACTTTTATCTTGTTGCATGTTTGCTTCTAAATTTGAAAAAAGGTATTTAACTACAGGTGTTAATTCTTCCCGGGTTTAGCCCCAGGACCATTGTAAAAACAAACCTTTTAAACTTTGAGTAAAGGTGGGTATATGTTAACAAAGAATATATTTAATGCAACACTAGTAAATGTCTTTTTACTGAATAAGGAATAAACCAAACCATTTCAAATAGATGTAAAACCCCCTTCAATACTAAAACATTCCACCAAATAAACACAATCTCAAAATCACTGTTTGCTTGAGAATATGAGGTAAAGAAAGTTATGACATTCAAACATACTAAAACAAGTGTAAAAAGCTTTCACCTCTGAAAGAATTCATGAAGGTGCACTAACTTCAGTTTTATCTTCATTGTCACAAGAATAATATTCTTTAATACATTTCAGATATGAAAAGACATGTTCAAGCCACTGAAGGGCAATTCCACTGTTTACCTGGCCTGAACCACTAAAGTTAGACAAATCTTGAAACAATATTCTATGCTGTTTAGCATTAAATTATCTTCTTGAACAGAAAGTGTAGCTTTCTTATTTTAGTTTATTTTAAATAAAGACAAAAATTCGCAAATCAGAATATAATTGTTTACCTAACGTTAGCTGTGGAGGACTGGGATCAAGAACATGCACTCCTTTATCTGCGTCTTCCTTGGTTTTGTGGCCAGTGCTCTTTTTTCTTAGTCCTGCATCTACTACTTCTCTGACCATTTCTTTGTTCACAGGTTTGTAAATGTTCTTGGTATTCCTTGTCCTTGACTTAAAATGATCTCCTAATGAAAGATCCTGGAGCTGATGACTGTGTATTATGCGATCCTGTAGAGCAACTGCAGAAACTGCTGTTGTCTTTTGTTTGGAGGAGCTGCCCTAAAAGGAAAAAAACACAAATGTGACTAATTATTGTTATAAATTATTAAAAAGCTATATAATACACTAAATTAAAAGAAACTCTGCTCTTAGCCAATATTTTTGCCTTGTGAAAAGCTTTTATACACATGCATCTCCCATACTTGAAGCCTAATATACAATTACCATAATATGAATTTTAAGATTGATGTTTGACACACCCTGGTTTTAACTTATAAAAAATCAAATGAAATCTTTGATTTCTCATTTATATCAAATAAAATAGCAGCATTTTTTAATTACTGAGCTTATAATTATTATATGCAATAAACTCGTTATGGACTATAAAAGTTTAGCTTGCCCGAACACATTTCTACTTCAATATAACTAACAACAATCCCAAAGGCTAACATTGCCTTCCAGAACTCTGAATATAAACAAGAACATATTATTTTTATCGAGGGAATAGGCTTATCTACCTATTCCTCCATTTTTCCCCACCCTTCTGCCTTATTTTAAAAGATGTGAAATCGTACCTTATAAAAATCGTGATGCTCCGTTGATAATCTTAAGCTGATTTTACATGAGTAGCATGGTTCTACAAACAGACATGTAAAAGAACTTGAATAATATTTCTCAACAGAAACAACCCTCATCAATAACAGAAGAGAAACCTACAATTTCACTCGTTTTCTCCTTGGCCTACCATGAGAGACTGCTTAGCAAGTACTCCAGGCACAGCAATTAACTCTGGATCCATAAAGCACCAACTGTGCCCTTCTCTTGTCAGCCTCATCTCACCTCCAGTGCACTGCTCATAATGTACACAGAATGGCTTCGAAATGAATGGCAGTAATCATGAATTCCAAACTGATCTGAGGCAAAAATATGGCTGTAGCAATAAACCTCATTGAACTGTTCTGCTATATCAGTTTATTGTAGACAAGGAAGCGTGTGATACATAGAGCAAGGAGGATGTAAGCAACTGCTTTGGGGCTGAAGCTGCTCTGCTGTGATCTCCACATCCTCATTGATGCAGCTGGAAACCCTGTGGTGTGGGTTTAATAAAGAGGGGGCTGTGGTGACAGACATCCTTCAATGCTGGCTGTGGCAATCAGGAGCCACTGCCTACAACCCTGCTCTTTACCAGCATGTAGCTGTTCCTGGTGGCTTTAAATTTTAAGGAAAGCTACATTACTGCTATTTTGGGTGGCCTCTGTTTTTGGCAACTCTGTATAAAAAAAAAATAAAATTCTATAGGAAGAGAACAGATGAGCAGTATCAATATGGATCAAACCAAAGATCTCTGTCACCTAGTGTCCCATCTCTGTCCATGGCAAAAGCAGATGGTTCAGGAACACTGTAAGACCAGGGTTAGTATACAGCGACAGCTCCTCTAGGGAATTCCCAGGCTTCAGAGCAAGGCTTCCTGAGCCAGAAGCACTGCGCTTGTTTTTAATAACCGCTGATGTGTTTCCTTAAGATCCAGAACTGTGCAAAGTTACTTTTAGCACCTAGTAGGAGTGTAGCTTCCTTTGGCTATTTTCGTGGTTATTCTCACTTGGCAGCCCTTTAGTTCCCGAGAGGAGGACAGGTACAGATGCAGCCTTAGGTCCAGGTGTACCACTTCTTTAATCTTTTGGATGTAAATAGTTGTCAGAGTCCTTCTCAGCTGCTGCTGACTTGAGAGATTTGTTTTCTTGTGGAACTGACATTTTCCAAGCAAAAGCAGTGAGGCTATCCTGAGAGTAATTCTTCAAGCAGCATATAAATGGAGTGATTAATCCACTGGATGCATTTCTTCTCTGTAATTATAAGTAATTACTTTAAAGTAAAATCTGCAAATGAGGATACCTCTGTGTACTGTAGGGAAAGATGTAAAAAGCAACTGAAGTGGCTATCTTTAAAATGACATTAAATCACCAATTCTTTCGAGGGACAGGAATAAAAGATAAAATGAATTTTAAAATAAACTTGCAAGTTAGCCTGGCACCAAACACGGCAACTGTACCACAAAGGGATATTTTACAGTATAAACTTTTAAAGATTTTTTTGTAATGATTTTTGATGAGTAAATAAAGTAGAAAACTTGATTTTCTACTGTCTAAAATTTAAATGAAAGTGTAAATTCTGTAATATTTCCAAAAACACATTCAGATGTAGAAAAATCATTAGTATGTACCCATTTGAATACAAAGATACTGAAAAATACCCCTTTCATACCTTCATTGTTTTATGCTTGAGCTTGGTCCAGCATTCTTGTGTCTTTTCAGTATTGCATTGCTGTGTTTTGGTTTTTTTAAAGGAATCCTCAACTGAGTTCCTTAAAGTTGCTAATAAGCTTCTTTTACAATGAAATTTGCTGTCTCTTCTATTTCTGTCATACCTCATTAATGTGATCCTGTACACATGTATGCTTAATTAAGGCTTTTCATTAAAATAAGCCTTTAATCCAGCTGTGCTGGGTCTTAATTGAAACTCAGTGAAGGTTGGTGTTTTTATTTTGGTTTTCACCTTTACTTCCTACTACTTCTAAACTGAAATGTCTGTATTCACCTTAGCTGATACATGGTCAAGGAAGGAATTAAAATTCACCCTGCAGTCTTCTGGGGAGTAACATCTCTCGGTAATTGCCATTTCTTATTAAGTGCCACCTTTTACCAAGAGCCTCCACTTCAAATGCAAAAGGTTGCTCTAAACACTCCAAGGACATTAACAGAAGGAACACACTGCCGGTTTTGAAGGTGACTAGTAAGTGACTAGTGATACCTGGTTTTATCCATGTGTGTAAATCTAAAGTGCTAATTGTGTGTTTAAATAGTGCTAAAATTATGGATCTGCCTAGAATGGCTGAGTTTTACAGAATTCTGTTTAAGAAGATTTAGGAAAAATGAGAATTTTAGCTGCAGGTTGGTAGCACTCACCTGAGGTAATGATGTTTTAAATGAGGTTTTAAAGCCTTTTTGAAGGAGTTAAGACACAGATTTAACAACTTTTGGTGTTCTAGAACAAAAAGCACTAGTCAAAAAGACGACCCATTTTATTCTTGTAGAGCTGCAACTGAGCATGGTACTGTTAATTAGCAGAGGCAGGTGGCCTGCTGCCATCAATGGCAGAAGAGCAACTTTTCAGGAAGAGCTCATAAATTGCGTGAGTTGAATAAATTTGCTACAACAACAGCAATGTAGGGCAAAGGTTTGAAATCAACTTTGTAGTATGTATAGCTGCTGTAACGAACTTCACCGGGACCGTGTCCTTATACCATGATATGGTCTGATAATGCTGAGTATTATGTTTATAGTTATACATGATAATGTATTATGTTTTTACACTGCCATGTTAAAGAAGTGTAATAGAAATAGTAAAGTTTTTGAAAGGAATATAGTACTTTGAGGAGGTTACATCGAATTGATCAACATTTTTTGTTTGTTTTAAAAGAATGTGATAAAAATGTTCCTTGATACAGTAAGTAAAGCTTATGTCATAAACAGCTAGAACAGTTAGTTAGTGCTAAACATATTATACGCTTGTCTCTGGAAGAGTTGTTGTGTAGTGTTCTTACAGTGATGTTGGGCTGTGATGCTGTCATCAAACCAAGCTCCAGGGTATGGACGGTGACCTTTGCTTGTGTAAAGATGCAGATTTCCACCCTCAACCCCTGCTGGAAATAAGGACATTTATGCTGCTGGAAGTGTACAAGCCAATAATTCTTCTAAGAATCTAAAGTGCTGCTGCCACAGAGGATGAGAGGTGAGTCTGAATGTGTTAACAAGGAATTCCAGCTTGAAATACTTCTGCTGGCTGAAGAAAGCAGGTTTTGGCAAATCTGCACATGTGAGCCATGCCTTTGACTCAGCAAGCAGCACTGTGTCACAGAGCTTTGTAGTTGCCCACTTAAAGGTTTTTTAAAGAGAACTGAGTCAGACATTCTTAATTATGAAAACACAGTGTCTGCTTTTTCTTGTCAGAGGTTTGAAAATGCTTTACCTTGTTTACTACTTGTTCACGTAAATAGTAAATATGTATATTTGTTTGTACGTGTGTGTACACACATATACTATGCATTTTTCAGTGTTGTGCTATTTGTTTACTGTTTGTATTGTCTGCAAGTTTCTGCTACCTTTCAGGCATGTGCTTCCAACTAGCAAGAAAGCTGCAGAGTTTTAGTTTGTGAGGGTAGTAGGGATGTTCTTAGGTTCAAGTCCATGAAAAGGCTGTCAGTGGTTTATAGTTGAATTCAAAATCTGTTCTGTTAAGTAAATACCATTTCCTTCTGAGGGAGGAAAAGCTTAATTTAAGGGGAAATCTTTATATGTACATTTTTGGAACAAGTTAGATTCCAAGCCAAAGTTCATGCATAACCATTAATTTCTATCGAGCATATGTCATAGTGAAAAATTTTTTACCCCAATACTACACAAATTGGGTTTGTCAGACACACTTGGATTTATAGACCTGATTTGCCTTTTATTTGCAAGAATGCATTGAAAATTACTTAGGTAATTTCCTAAGTAAAAAGAATAAACCCAAACCACCTGGTTTGCAATATTTATGATGCCTGTGCATTAACTGCATATGGTCCTAGGCTGTACAACACTGTAGGTGTATGAATGTTTAGTTTTGGATGTATCTGCAAAAAGCTACGTATGTTCTAATTTGTAATTTCCCGTTAGATGAATATTTGCTTAATGGAGACATTTTCCACTGTGTGGGAAATAAATTTAATTATGTAGAGGATTCACACACATTTCTACAAATGTGTAGTGTAGAGCACAAGCCTCGAATTCATACCATTGTTGGCATTTAATGCACTGATATTGTTTCTTCCCCTCTGTTTGTCTTTGGAGAGGTCCTCATTCCTTGAGGATGAAGTAAAGCTCTGGTTCCATCACTGCAGTCTTCAGAATTAGCACTGAAAACACAGGATTCTTTTCCTGGGTTGATGAAAGTGATTTCTTGTTTGCTGTGTCAAACAAAGCATGCTATTTGTCACATTGTGGTTTGTGTATCTTTTAAGAAGCTTTCAACTTTGATCTGAGTCAAGGTACACTCAGTAGCACAGATGACAGAAGTAACAAACCAGTGATGTGCATTGTCATTCATACAAACTCTTTAAGTCAACAAGTACAGAGACTTAGATGTAGAAAACCATATTGCTTTTGAGGGGGCTTGTGCATTCTTGTGAGAAAATGCAGACCTTTGCTTTTCTGGTTTCAGACAAAGGTGTGGAACAATTTATTAGTTAAGGATTCAGTTCAGTGTCTGCAATCAAAAGGTGCCTCTTCTAGTCCAGATTCTGGCTCTTGCTTATATTTTCTAGGTAAACAGTTGCGTTTAAAAGACATTGTAGATGTAGGCTCAGTAGCACATAAAAGCTGCTTTCTTCCAACTGTCATCACAGAGGTTTTCAGAGCATGCTTTTAATACTTCCAGCGCTGGGTTTGTGTCTGTTTCTCCCTCTCTTTCTCTTTCTGTGAAATGCTATTTGAAACAGGGGTGGTTTTTTAAATGCAGCTTTCCCCTGCTTTTTACTTGATCCGTCTGTAGGGAAATTAATCTTCTGTGTAACAAGACAGGGGGTTAGAAATCTGTTTCACAAAATTACCGCTTTAAGAGAACACAAAAAAGACAATTACAACAAACAAGCAGTCGTTCTCAATGGTTGTGTGATACTGAAAGTTACGTCTTGCCACGCGTTTAAACTCTCAGGTTTGGGGCACAATGTGATCGTTCAGCCTGACCTTCTAAGGTTGCGCGAGGGATTTTATGCAGTTAGCAAAGTTTAAAACTGAAACCATTTGTTTAAATGGTATCTTTCAGAAAACCATTCAGTTTTCATCTAAAAATTTCGTAACTTGGGGGAGGTTGTTTGCTCAAGTGGTTAATCATCATGGCTGCTACTCTTTATTATATCTCATTTGAATTTGTCTGGCATCAGCTTCTAGCCATTTGCTCTTTTTATGCCTTTCTCGGCTAGGCTGAAGAGCTCTTTATTAACTGGTATTTTCTCCTTGAAAAGATACATTAACAATGTCATCAAGTCATCCCTCAATTTTTGTTGCTAATCTGAATAAATTGGGTTTGTCAGACACACTTGAGACATTTGGCTTGGCCTGGAATATTTTCTTGTCTGTTTTCCACCCTGTGCATTACACAGATTTTCAACTTCAAAAAATTAAGATACCTGAACAATGTAGTATTCTGTCCTTTGTTTCATCAGCAACTTATACAAAGCAAACTATTTATTATTCATGCTTAGTATTGTATGCCTCCCAATAGAACAAAAGTGTATGTAACAAAAAACATGCTTTACAAGAAAGAGTGTTTTTCCCATAATTTTGCTTCGTATTTTCAGAGGAAAATGTCCTGTTTCTTATGTGCTGTTCAGACCTCTCATCTTTGCAAAATATATCTAAGAATATGAGGTTCAGTAAAAAACTGCAACTGTGGTGCAGCAAAGGTGAAAAGACACCTCTAAAAGAGTAACACTTCAATAAAATAAAACATGCAAATACTCTTGTAAGGAGCTTAAAGAAAACTCTGGGTAGGGCTTAATGTCTGGCATCAAGATAATAGAGGTATAATTTATCACTTGTGAAATATGGTGCTCATGAAAAAAATCAATGAAGCACAATAATTTATTTCTGTATACTGCAGAGGAAAGAGAGATCAGGATGTGGAAGTGGGAATCTGTTCTATAAATCCCATAGAATTTTTTTTAGGCAAGAAAAGTGAAGAGTGTATGGGACCATCAGAGAGTATTTGGGCTAAATACTGCTTTGAATGGGCTAAGCATGATAGCAAAGAGCACAAAGCAAAGGCTGTTTTCTTCCCCAATGGGATTTTAATGAGAGTGTGAGTAGAGGCAGAGGACATGATTCAATGTCATGTCAAAATGTGATATACAACACAATAGTTAGAAGAAACCTGAAGAATGTTTGTAGTTATAGTGATAATGTGCTGGAAATGCATGAGGTCTCCCCACTGCACAAAGGGAACAAACCGAAAAGACAAAAAGCTTGTGCAGAAACTAAGCATTTCGGTTGTTTAGAGCTTCATCAGAGCAGATAGATTGTGAGCAGATAGAAAGAAACTACCTGCTTCAGCCTTTCCTATGTACAAACAGCAGGCGTTGCCAAAAGCAGTGATGTATATACAGAGTTTGCAGCAATCCATGGGATTAAAGGACAGTGAAAGTCAGAAGACGTGGCATTCATCCAAGGAATTTGAAGAAGCTACAGAATTGCTAAGTGAATTCCTATTAAAACTTAGGTAATTAATCAGCAAAATGTGATGCAATAGAGGAAAACTGAAGCTAGACAGCTTCATACCAAACTTTTTTTGGGGAAATGGTTTTGAGAATGATTCCAGGAATTAGAATGTCAAACCTTTCTTTGCTGTCAGAAAACTTAATTGGTAAAGCTGTTAAAGATAAAAAACTGTAAAGAACCTGGATGGAATATAATTCTAAGGGAAAATAACTGTGAGCATTGCAACAATATGTCTTGCTGCTCCAGCTTTATCGTATATATTTTAAAGGTCAATAATTTATTTGAGAAGGTTGGAATTACAAGTACGTGAGATTTTTAGGCAGTAGGTAGTACCAATCATAAAAGGAAGAACTTGGTAATTGAGATGACATAAATAAAGCCAGTGTGGGGAAAAGACAGGTTCATGATGGAAAGCAAAAGATTTCATCAGAAAAATCAGTCAGGGGAACGTCCAAGGATCCTTCTAGATACATTTAAACTGCCATTGAGACAAAACACATGCCACCTCTTGTTGTGAGGCAGCGCAGCAAGCTGGTCTTACTACCTGAGACACTGTGGAAGCTGCTCTATGTGCTTCTCTTCCTGCACCTTACCAGACGTGGAGGCATAGCAGCCTGGGACACCACTGTTGCAGAGCTTTTCATGCTGCACCCCATTGTGAATCTGCGTTTGGAGGAGAGGCTGGAAGTGGTGACTAACGACATCCCAATTTGCTTATGAAACAAAATAAAGCTTTTTATCGCTACATTTCTAGGATAAAAACCCAACCTCAAACACAGGAAGGGTCAAGGGGGAAAATAGAAATGATTAGAGGCATGTGGGGAGCTTCTTTACAAGTAAATTAACAAGAATGGTCCAGATTTGCAGCTGATGAAAATTGGCACGGTTCCACTAGGATCAATGGCGCTGTGCCAATTTACACCATCAGAGAGTCTACCCCAATGTCTTTTTAATATGAAAACCCAGGGCGATTATAGCAGAGACCTGCAGTAAAAGACCAACATAATTACAAAAGCAAGGCTGCGAAGGTTAGGAAGTGCCAATATTCATGCTATGTGAGTCTTTAGAGATGCATTCTTTTCCGAGTGTTGGTTAGGATCAGTTTTTATAGTCGACGCAAAGTTGCTTCTTGGTTTATTTATTTTTTTCCCTGTAGAATGCAGATTTCTCCTGTCTTATTGCAGGGTGCTCCAGTTTAGCCCTTTCTTCTACCTCCTCTTAGCTCTTATTCAATATTCCATTAGCATCAAGGAGGTTGTTTTTAACTATCCTGCCTGGTGCACTGCACAGTGAAAAGGGGAGCAATGAGAGCATAGGAGGCATCTCCAATGCCCATACTGCTGTCAAGATGTGCCTGCTCATCAGCCATCATGCCCAAATTAGCTTTAAGGTAGGGAACTCTTCTTCTACCTCTAAGTCTCTGCAACAAACAGCTTACTGGGAGCTGTAAAATCTTTCTGGAAGACTGAGTTAGCACTGAGGTGCTTGGCCCACATTGAGCTTAAGGTGGACCTTGACTGTGCTGTTAAGCTGCCTGGATTGTGTTGCCTAAGTGCCTATCCACAGATCTTAGGCTGCTGTGTAAGAGTAAAAGCTGTAGCTTCCCTGATCTCAATCCCTTTGCTTCTTGCACTGGATCCCCTGGTTGCAGAAAAAGTCCTGTGTACGCTTTTAGGACAAAATCAGAGAATGGTCAGAATGTGGTTTTATTTTCAGAGCTCTGGAAGGATGAAGCATGTCAACAGTAGACAGAGGCTTTAAATCTGCCAACTCTGGCAAGACCCCCTAGAGCACAAGTAGGACTTGCCCAAATTTTACCCTTCTCTGCAACTGCCACACCAACAATACGTGTGAAAGGCACAAGGTTTTGAATGCAGACAAAACAGGTTTTCCACTCACATAGAAGGCTTTTATAGAAACTTTCCATAAAATTTTCTCCCTGAGTCAAAAACTGGCATGGAGAACAACTGGAGTTTGGCAAGGATGTAAGCAACTGAAAAGATGCAATAAAGTGGTGTTAAACCGCTTAAAAACAGTTACCAGCTAAATAATTTGCATAGTGAAGATGTGCTTGATGCAGCTAATTGCTCTTCCTGATACTACCAAAAATGAAAGGTGAATTAATGAGAAGGAAACCCAAAGTTAATGAGAGTTAATAAGATAAAAGAAAATGTGCATATAGACATATTCACACAGGTGAGAGAGAGGGAATCCACGTTGCTTCTGTAGGGCAAGCTACTGCATAGAATAGTAATTCCTCCTATAATTCATTATTTCCTGTAATATTTCAATTTGTTTACCAATCACCACTGCTTTACAAGGTCTTGTCACACTCTTTTCTTGCTCATCTTCCCATTTGCCCTTGCCTCCTCATGTCATTGCTGTCATTAATTTTTTGGTTTCGCCTCAGTGCAAAGTTGTACAAGGAGTCAATGTGCTCATCTCAGAGAGGAGAGGAGGATGGTGGATACCTTAGACCCTGTCTATGCATTTGCTTGGCATTGTTTATGGCTGTCATCACTTTGTGTGCGTATCCAGCTTGACAGGGTACAAGCCATTTTGGGGGGATAAGTGTTACTGAAGAACTATTTCAGGTGAGAACACTAGTAACCAAACCAATTTGTTTCTAGTAATTACAACTGCTATACAAGTTCAAATAAACCCAAGATTTTTCTCCTCGCACTGTATTGCACAATAATAGATCTCTTAAAGGGATTGTTTCTTCTTCTAAAAGAAATTCACTTAATAATTCTGAGACCTGTCACTGGGCTATCGGTACACTCTGATGCCCTAGTATTTCCAATTTTAAATTAATTTTCCCCCCTATTAATTCTAATAGAATTTTAAAATTTCCTTTTTTAATACCTTTTTAGAAGTCTATTTAATTTCTTATTAAAAGAGAGTTAAGATGCATCTTTACACTCCCTTTAAAATTTCCTAATGACCCTGATATTTCTAATTAGAGTTTATCTCAAAGGTGGAAGAACCTTTAAAAGATCTGTTATATAAGAGACAAATACTGTTGCTGATAATATGGTAGTTATTGTGCCTATGTGAGGCTTATGCATCTGAAAGAAAATAAATATTTATTCTGAATATATCTATTAATCTAACAAACATCATGAAGTCTCTTTGCATGCGTCATCTCTCCGAAGTAAAGCTTTGCATTTTTTTTTGTTTTTCTAAAGGTTATACTTCAGATTTGGAAGAATGAGTAAAATCAGACATTCTGAGGGAAGAAAAACAAAGCTAACATTTATGGTAGTCCATACAATTAAAAAAGTAAATCACAATTTAGGTTTGGCCTTTATGCTGTCAATACTGGTGGAAAGGTAGCTGAGTAGTTCTTGTTGAATGAGATTTTCTCTAATGTTTAAGCCACCAATAAAACCCCCAGTTAAGCCCTTCACAGGAAACTTAAGAATTGACTGATGGGAGTCACATGGTTAAATCAGTGCTTGTTATTCATAATTTATTCAATGGTTGATGGAAAAAAATTGTCCAATTATTTGACAAATACTGCTTGGCAAGATGATTTACAGAGAATAATGCAAGTATTTGTTGAAGAATTTAAAGTGACAAAAAATGCCAAAATTACGGCCTTTATTCTCAATGCAGTGATTAGAGCTGATTGAATGATATTCAGACAGTTTGACTAATTTTGAATAGTCCTTACACAGGCAATATTCCCATTGACTTCAGCTGGAATTTTGCCAGAGTAAGGACTGCAGGATTGGGCCTTTGAGTGTAAATGTCTTGAAAGGGTCCCTTTATAAATCAGCAGCTTAAATTCTGAACTGCAATGAAAACCCATTTTCACTTTTCTCTGTTACTTTGCCTGCTCTGTGCAATTGCTCTGTATGAATGTTAATCCCATTCCCTCTTTATCAGTAGAGGGTGCTATGGGAGTTTTGTGCTCTCCAGTAGCCTTTTGTTTATGCACAGTTCAATCTAATTTAAGTTGAACTGACCATTTCAATGGGAGTCAAGTGTGTATTTAAATGGTGTGTGGGAGAGCCATAGTTTAATGGCAAACCATTTCCTTAATTGATTCAAGTTAAAGAAGGGAGACATTCTAAAGTGGATAGTTTCAGATTCCTGGCCTCTACCCCCATACCCTACTAAATGGGTCACTGAACGTGGTCTTATACCCTTATGTGAGAAATGATAGCATTTCCATGTGTTTTTGAAAGACAGGTTCAGTATTCCGAGTTACTAGAGACGTATAGTGAACTAATATCCTTGAATATGAAGTTCAGTGACTTTTTAAAGTTCTCATTTTTTTTAAATATCGGTAGGACTTTAATACAAAAAGGTGTTTACAAATCCCTGACATGGAAATACTCAAAAGTGGAAAAATGGTTTTTGGTAAGCCAGTATATCAAATGCTTTGTTACGAGAGTGTTAAGGTTGTAAAGTCAAGTGTAGAGAAAACAGAAAATACATAGGCAATCTTAATTCTGGTAATTTTTCCGACTGTTCATCCACATCCTGACAGGGATATTAAATTACATGACTGCACAGCTACTTTTTTCTACGAGACGTCTGTGCCTTTAACATGTACAATAGACACCACTGAATAGGAGCTTTATTAAATGTTTCTTTTTATCTGAATTGCTCAGTGTATGCCACTGAGTTATTTGCTGCACACCATTCTGTCCAGCATTGAATGCATGATTATCGACTTCCTCAAGTACCTCTCTATGGTGCTACCATAAGAGGTAGTTTATTATCCTTTGATTAATCACTGTTTAATGTACTTTTGCTATTTAACACAGAGACTAAAGAAAAAAGGTGAAATGCAAAGCAAAAGTGATCACTAATTTTATCAATCCAGTCTGAGAAGCCTTAAACCTGATACATTTCAGAATACTTTGCACTTCTTGTAGAGAAAGCAGACGTGTAGCTGATGACTCCTGCAGTTCTGAATTCTCATCTCTTCCATAAATCAGATTCTGTGACCTCAAAAAGTATGTAGTTTCAGAAAATAAGGGACAGACAGTCGGACTTCAGCAGTGAGAAGTTCAGGGTGATCTTTTCAGCCACCATCAGAGGCTGTGGTCAAAGCTGAGCAGATTCCAGTACTCGAAGATGACATTTTTTAACCTTCAGACCACATTTTTTTCTTTCCTCATGCACTCGGGTAGTCTTTCAATTCCTGCTGCAAATGGGAAAGGATCTTAGAGATGACAGTCTCATTTCCTACTATGGGTTCCTAGAGTATGGGCTTCATGGTGCAGCTAATGAAATGGCTTCAGTGGATGAACATCTAATAGATAAAAACTACCCAATTGCTAAGTAAGGAGGAATTCCAGAGTGTTGGGTCAGTTTTGGTGGGTTTTTCTTCAGCTTCAATGTTTATAATGTCATCCCATGGAGGGAAATAAAACTTCAAAATTGGTGGAAAGCTGTACCTAGAAACGTGCCTGAGTCACGGGTTTGACCAAGACCCTTGGATGCACTGGACAGTCTGCAGCCATTTGTTGTTCTTTGTTATGTGGCCCAGCTTCTGCTGTGCATTTTGTAGTTGAGCTGCTTTATCCAATCATTCCTTAACTTTTCCGCCCAATCTTTATTACCAATGTGGTAATTTGCAATATTCCTGTCTAATCATGACTGAGGAGAGGAAGGATAACAGATGGAGGCAATAAAATCACAGGGGGAGAAAATTTACTGCTTCCATTCCTAGGCAGTGGGCCTGATGGCTGTGCGCAGGCTGAAAGGCTAGCAAAGCTCTCCCAGGGAATGGACCTGCAATTCAGAAGGACGTGGCATGCACGCTTCAGCTGGCCCAATGGGTTTAATGGGTGGAGTTTGCTTCTTATTATCTGCTGCGGAGTCAGAATTTCCAGTCAGTCTGTGTGGGCAGATCTGTAGAAGCTCATAACTTGGCTGAATCTGTGGACATTTTCACAGTAGAACAGAATATTGACACTATGGCAACTGCTGTGCCATGTTTCCAAAGCCTGATCTGAGTCATGGAGGGAGCTGTAGCATCTCCACCAAACAGCTGTAAAAGATGTTGTTATTAAGGGGGGGAGGAGGGAGAGGGGGAAAGGACCAAAATACACAA
>JANHGB010021626.1:0-32372 GCA_026283785.1 Coracopsis vasa | reverse complement strand
GTGTGAGGTGTCCCTGCCCATGGCAGGGGGGTTGGAACTAGATGATCTTAAGGTCCTTTCCAACCCTAACTATTCTACGATTCTATGTATAGAGTGATGAAACATTGTAAATCCAGTTCAGCACAGAATTGATTCCTTCCATGTCACAGAGCATCGGAAAGGAACAGCTCATGCTGTCTAATAAGCACCCTAACCTTAGCCCAAAACTTCAGGTAAAATCTGGACATTGTACCATGCATTATCACAGTTGACTACAAGTTCCTTTGAGCTCTTACAAATTTAAATATACAATTTTTTTTAAAAAAAGTGATCTGTAATTAAAGGGTTTACCCGAAAGTAAAACGGGATGACTGTTTACTAAAAAAACTAATTCTGAGTCCATAAGAAGCCTTATCTTTCTTAACCTTATAGTTTAAACTGCTAGTGCTTCTCATTTTAATATTTAATTCATTATTTTGCTAGATGTAAGAAAAACAGCAAATGCATGTAGTTTAAAAGAAATGTGGAGGTGATTGCTCATTTGTGCCATTGAACTGGGATCTTCCTTCCAGTCTAATTGGTGATACTTCCCACGTTTTGAAATGAGGCTGAGATATTTATTATTCCAACCCCATGGTTTGGGTTGGAAGGGACCTTAAAGCTCATCCAGTTTCAATCCCCCTGCCACGGGCAGGGACACCTTCCACTAGACTGCGCTGCTCAAAGCCCCATCAGCCTGGTCTTGAACACTGCCAGCGATGGGGCAGCCACAGCTTCTCTGGGAAATCTGTGCCACGGCCTCACCATCCTCACAGGGAAGAATTTTTTCCTAATGTCTAATCTAAATCTCCCCCTTTCAGTTTAAAGCCATTCCTCCTTGTCCTATCACTACATGCTCTTGTCAAAAGTCCCTCTCCAGACTTCTTGTAGGTCCTCTGTAGACACTGGGAGCTGCTCTAAGATCTCCCCCAAGCCTTCCCTCCTCCAGGCTGAACAAGCCCAGCTTTCTGAGTCTGTCTCCAGGGCAGAGGTGCTTCAGCCCTCTGATCATCTCTGAGGTCTCCTCTAGACTTGCTCCAACAGGTTCACGTCCCTCTTGTGTTGCGGGCCCCAGAGCTGAACACAGTAGTCCAGGTGGGGTCTCACAAGAGAGTGGAGGGGCGGAGCATCACATCCCTCTAACTGCTGGTCATGCTGCTTTTGATGCAGCCCAGAATACAGTTGGCTATAGGATTATGCATTATGGTTGTGATCTATATATTCCAAATCATGTAAAATCTAAACTGCAGCTCTGGGATGCAAAAGATTGTTCTATGCTTCTTGTGATTGTCCTTAGTTAAAACACAGATGTTAAATTTGATGTAAATTCAGTTCAGCATTTTAACATTAATATCAAGTTATCTATTTATATGCCCATGAGATGGTACTATAATTTTTAAGCTATTTTGAGATAATAATTTCATTGTCTTCACTTAATGAAAATATTTTTCTACATGAAATATTTGTAAAGAGTTTTAAAATTACATTTAGCTCCTCATTTCCATCAGTCATAATTTATTTATTCTTTTCAACATGTCATTTATTAAAATACATTACATTTACTTTATTAACTCATTCTGTTTGTTCCTCTGATCTAGCTTACAGGGTTCCTCCTCAAGCCTTCCCCCACCTTCCTATTACCAAATCCCCTTCTAGTCAGACTTGAGGAGGCAAGAATACTCAACATCCACTCCCATGACAAGCATCACAGATTGAACCTGTAAGGGCAGTTCAGCAGTGAATTATTATTACAGAAGGAGAACACACCTGTAACCTCCATGAAGCAATTCTCACCGTGGAAAGTTGAGAAAACATACTCGGCATATGTAAAACTGCTCATTCTTCAAAACACATGCATAAATTTCATAGGAATCTCTTCTTCATTCTTAACTCCACCAGACCCTTCAAAACTTTACCCTGAATGAGTCACTGCTCATCCTATTACACAGAGGTACCCTGAAGCCTATTCATACCTTCCAGATACATAGGCATCTTCTGCTGTTTTCAGCAAACACTCTGTACCTGCATTTCTTACCTTCTGAAAACCTCCACCTCTATCTTTGAGTGGCTGGTACTGTTTCCTTGCTGGTTCTGTCTCCTTTGCACAGTCCTACAACCCAATGCAGCAGAAACTTTGCTAGTCTTGTATTTCTTTATTGCCAGTGGCAAGTCTGCAGATCAGGACAAAGTGCAGGGGTCCCATTCATTCCTCACTTATGCACAAGTACTAACTTGACAAACATTGGCACAAACACATCTGGTGGAAGACAGGCAACATTTAATCCATGTTTTATATCCTTTCTTCAATGAGCTGACATAGAAAACACAATAATAAGCCAGAAATGCTCCCATTCATTCAGCCAAACTTTTGCTTCAAGGGGTTAGAGCACAAAATCACATTTTGAATGATGAATTTAAACAATATAAAGCTATCTAATGTTCAATATCAGAAGGAATTTGCATACATGTGAAAAATAAAACTAATCACTGGCAAGAGACACTGTGAAGGAGCCCTTGTGAGACCTTCCATGGAACGTAAATCTTAACGTTGCAGTAATTGTGCCATTTTTACCACAGTGGATGTGCAGCGTTACGCAATATTACAGACCATCCTGCTAGAGGTCATTTACTCACAGTCAAAGGAGTGCACATAGCAGCTGGAAAACAACTAGATGCACCAGCACAGAATACAGTAAGTCTTTTTACTTCTGTTTTATCTGACAATGATTGTATTATATAACAAGAGATTAAGTATGTCAACAAAAGTTTTGATAAAAGTAAATAAAATACTACTGTAATTGCTGATGCTTTAAAACATTTCAGATGATGTTTCGCATTTAAATTTCAAAGCACTGA
Organism: Coracopsis vasa; assembly: GCA_026283785.1. Lineage (NCBI taxonomy): Eukaryota > Metazoa > Chordata > Aves > Psittaciformes > Psittacidae > Coracopsis > Coracopsis vasa. The sequence continues at coordinate 29,498 of JANHGB010021626.1, read as the reverse complement.
ATGTAGAGCCAGATAAAAGGAAAGACTTCTTTCCATTAACTTTTAATATACATAAGAGTCAAGTCTTAGATTGAATTTGACGACTCATGTATTTTCACATCATAAGAATCCTATTAAATTTTGATACTGCAATTTTGTAGGAGGTAAGGACTAAGTAATTTATAACTGGATATTATCAGAAATCTCTGCTTGACTACAGAAGTGTAGTTTGCTAGAAATCTGTGAAGTAATTTATTAATGGTTCCAACACATGCTGAAATGACACATTTAAATTCAAAATCCTTTAGTACTCAAATGTTTTAGAAATGGCAGTTTAAGCTGGTATGTCACAGCCTTTACTGTGCTGCAATATTTGTTTCCATTTGCATTGCTAGAAATCTATGCAAAGATCAAACCTCACAGGCTTAACCTCTGCACAGACAGCCATGGCAGACATCCATTTCCCTAAACCTAAATAAAAAACACAAGAGTTTTAAATTTGTATAAATAGCTATAAAGTTATATAAACAGGAAGAATCCAAGGCTGGAACAACCTCTGCCCAGTGCATTGCCACAAGACAATGCCCTGATAAGAGAGACATAAGCCCATCTTTCGGCAGAAAGGCTGTAACATTAACGGCTACAGCATGACACAAACATTACAGATGTGATGGAGAGAGGTGTCAGGCTACTAATATGTACCTATTCTGAGATATCAAAAAAAATCAATCAATATACATAACCATATACATTTCCCTTAAGATGTATAAGATGCATATATGTGTGTGTGTATATATATGTATATATACAGCATGTATATATACAGATGTATATATACAGCAACTTTATTCTGTAAGCAGTAACAACCATTTTTTAACTGCTTCCTGAATTCCAGTCTTTTATTTTTAACAGTTTAAACATATTCCCCTGCCCCAAATTAGCAATAAGGCTGAAGGAATAAAAAAAATAAAGACAATTCTACCTTATTTATAATTTTTAAGATTTTGTGAACACTGAAGGCCAACAATGCAAGTTTGGAAAATTTTCATACGTTGACAGATGGTTTCCAAAACACAACAGTTTAACTAATCGTATAACAAAAGGAAGACCAACCAACAGCAAGGTTAACACCTGAAAACAGCTGGTTATTTCTTACTGAAGCTAACAGATAAGAGGCCGTGGTTAGGACACAAATAACACACACCACTAATAACTGACATAATTCAATTTTTGTTTGCCTGCAAGTTCAGCGTTAATTTAAGACTGATGGATGTTACCAGAACACATCAAAAGACAAAGTCATTATCTTATGGAAGAAGAGTACCTAATTCAAAATAATTGTACTGGAACAGCCCTTCGGCTGTTTTCATTCTCTGGGAAAATTGCCTTCCTTTCATGATACTGTAGAAGCCCATCTGCTATTATTGCTCATTTGCATTTTTATTTTATGAGGAATGCTTTCTTCAAAATCAAACACTAGAGTTCCTCTTCTTACAACAGGAATTGAAAGCCTTGATGTCTGAAGACATAAATGACACTGATGTCTTGTTTGTATAAGCTACAGCAAATTCAGCAGAAGAGTTGAGCAGTACTGCACATTAGGAATATGGATGCAACGATCCAGGCAATAGGAGAACAGATTCTCAGGCATATTTTTATTGTGCGGTGCAATACTGATGCAAGAACATCATGGTTTATGTTTGTGTAGAATACTAACTAGATGACTAAATAGCAGTGAGTAAAACTAGGATGACTCTTATTGTGATCATCTAGACATACCTAGAGACCTATACTCCACCTAGATTTATACTATCAATCACATATGCATATCTATGCACAGAAGCACGAATTGTAAAGAGGTAATGTGGGGCTGTGAGACTGCCTTTTATCCAGGCACTCCTTAATCATTGCCACATCTCATAGCACTGCCATCAGAAAGCCTACTATTCTACCCTTGTGAAACTCCAAATCTTCCTCCTGGTCAGTAAAATCAGATGCAGAAGGGGCCCTACTTAACTGCGATTCCCCATTACCTCCTGCCTCCCCTCTGCCAGTTCTGCATGTTGCCATTTCGATTAGGCTGCTCTCCAAACACCCCCAAGATGTTTCCTAAAGTAGGTCATTAGTTTCAGCTACCTTATGGCAGGTATAATGAAGCTTTAAGCATACACATTGCAACACATCTGCTAAACAGCACAAAGGTGGAATCTGAAATCACACATTCTGTAGTTCAATTAGAGCTACATTTAGGATCAAGTATGTGCCTGTAGACACGGTTTCCTCCCTTTTGGTATGATTTTCCTAGACTTCCCTGAAGGTAAATAGTTGATAATTTTTCTCTCATAACTATTAGAGAGCAGGGTGGGTGTGTAAGAAAAGGTTTGACAGTCGGAATATTGTTTTTCTGCCTAGTCAGCTTCACATCTGGCACTGTCTTTATTCTTCTGTGATGTTATACCAAAAGTAGCATTATAAACTGGTTTTCAAGAATTTTTTCCAACTGCTACTTTTTCTGTGCTTCCAAAAGGAAAAGACTCCTTTTAGGAGGCTATTTAGGGGATATTGGATACACTTAGGAAATAAAATTGTTCAGAACACAGGACTGACATTTTGAGGTCTGTTTCCAGATGAGTCATCTGGATGATGCCAATAATATAAATCTGCCCATCAGTTTCCTTTCCAAAATATTCAGATTTACAGTACAAGGAGTGATTGCTTATCTTAGTGTAGATTTCCTAATTTTGTTCTCTTGAAGTACTCTAATCTCGTACTGTATTTAGAAAAGCACCAGATACCCTGTTCTTTCCTGATTTGCATAAGACCCCAAATACTCTTATTTCAAATTCTCCAAGATTTGCTGCTATACATATGTCAAACAGCAGGAGCAGCTACCTGTACTTTTCCCTGCACTTAACACCAGTATAGGGAATAATTTTGTGCTTCCTTATCATTCATATTTAACGTGACATATACAGCTTGGCATCTTTATGATGCTGCTGTAGCAGGTATTATACCCTTTATACAGTTTTTGTCAGATATTCTCATCTAATTGTAAATGTCACATGGCTGGCTACTGCTGTTGTGAGTCCCACACCCTGCCAAGTCACTTAGTGCAGGGGGTTGGACAGAGCACATTTACTGCACCATCCCACAACCATGCAATGACACTCGGTGAAACTTGTAGAGCTGTAACTACAGTTCCTGCATTCCACATTTGTTTCATATGCTATGTTGGATGTTTCCTAGCAGTGATTTTTTTTGAGACTCTGCCAATGTAGTTTACTCGAGGCCAGCACTGCACCATGCTATTTGTCAAATTTGTATATTTGAGCAATATATATTTAATTATAAGCACATGTTAGGAAATTGCTACTGGCAAAAAAGGTGCCATGTTACAGAAGTTTGGTGTGTCTGCCTGCATCGTGAGGTCTGAGTAGATACTACCCCTAACAAAAAAAAAAGTTCTGAATAAAATACATCTTCAAATCTTTTTCTTCTCTCCCTTCTTTTTTTAAACCATTCCTTCATGTCGCAGATTAGAATTTCTTCTGAAGCTGCTACCAGGAACCACTGAATTTCTACAGAAACTGAAGTAGGAAAGTTGCTTCAAAAATCTACATGACTGTGCAACTTCTAATCTAGCAATAACTCCTTCCAGGCAAATCAAACACACAGTTAGTGCCACAGACAAGTGGTTTTTAACCTCTTGCAAACACCTGAATGGCAAGGAAAGAGCACTTACCTCTTCAGTAGTTTAAATTCATCAGCTGTATATCTCAGGGAGCTGTCTGCAAAAACAATTTCTGTGCAACTGTTTAACCCAGACTGATTACATTGTCAAGTAATATGTCAATTATTTGAGACATCAAATTTACAGTCTCACAATAGATACTTTACTAAATTTTGCATTCATCTGTCACAGCTGTGTTTGATGATTTGACCCTGATTAAAATTCAAACAGTGCCTTTCTGTGGCAATTCTTTTTGATATCACATTCATCTCCACAATTTCAATAAAATTGGGAATAAAAGAGGAACATTCTAGCCTCTATTTACTGTATATATTACCAGTTATCTGCAGAACCTTGCTATAACAGTACAGCACAAGAGGTGAACTGTGTCAGATCTTCCCCTCCTTCTGAGTCTTTCAGGAATGTGACAAAGAACTCAGCAATATCCCCGTCTTCCACTTGTAAGACCACATAGAGTGTTACAGACAAAAGAAATCAAAAGCTTTAAAAACTCATCACATGGAAAGTAATCTTCTAACCATAGTGTGAGCCAAGACTGAGGAATTACAGCAGATTAAATAGTCTAGAACAATTAGAAAGTTGTTCCCAGAATCTGTGAAAGCAGTGACGTTCTTATTGAATTACAGAGCTTGTCATAGCACCGGCAGGGACAAAACCAGTAATGTAAGAATGTGCAGGGTTATCATGTAAGTAGTTGTGCTGTGGTTGCCCAACTGTCACCTGCATACATTATCTTTTGTTTGCTTGCTGGGGAACAAACGACCTTCCAACTGCAACTGCAGTTAAAGTAGAAAGAAGACTGAACCTCTCTCCTCTCACATGTCAGCTTACAGCATATGTTAAATAGCTACAACAGCTTATTTCAGTGACCTGACTATATCTGGTAGAAATACAGAGGAATAAGAGGAGGGGCTTTGGCAACTGTACTGGCTAAAGCTGCCAACTGAAAGATAAAAGTAATTTTGAAAATCAACAGCTAAGTATCATGAACATGATACTTATGAGCATGACAACAACAACTCAATGGTGACAAACATAAAGTCACAGCCTAGAAGGCCTCAGAAATTTTTCCAGTGCAGTGGGACAAATGAATGCCAGTTTAAGAATTTCCATGTCAGTAAATGCTTGTCCATATTCTTAAGCAAAGGACAGGACAGACATCATCTCACACAAGACTTCCACTGTAATTTAACAAGATTCTTGGTTGCCGCATTTTCGCATCTACAGCAGAAACATTAGTGCATCCCAAAACTACAAGGAACAGTAACACCAAAAAACATATAACATATGCTGATGTTTGGATGAAAAAATGCAACTATCTCAAGACATCGTGTTTGCAATACTGCATCACTTGAAGCTTGTCACACTGGCCAAGACAGAAAATCAGAGTTCCTTAATGTTCTGATACAGCTGCTACCTTTAAGTAGTCTGACTACTTAAAGATAAACACAGATCTACGAGACTACAGGAATGCCTGGCAGGAAGCTGGGCTTCAGTACAAAGCAGTATTACTGACAATAACTGCCCTTAACCATCAAGGCAAAGGCACAGCTTTACCTACTAAACTAAGGCACACCCCTGCTTGTCAGTGAAGATGGGAACTATGCCAAATTTCAAGGTTGGATCTGGTCATACAGTACTAGACAGTACTAAAATATATAAATATACCTGATTGCATTCACACGACCTGTGTTCAGAGGCTATCAGTTTTTAGCATCTGCTCTCTCTCACTACAAACACGGTTTTGAAGACTCATGTAATTTTATAATACTTTATCAAAAGAAGTACTAACAGGTGTCTGTAGACAAACTCGTATCTTGAGGTTCTACTCCCAGGTTCAGTCATTCTACCATGAGGAATGCATGACATGGAAGGGGACTATAGGGGAAGTAGGGCTTGCCTCGCCTTGAGAAAAGTATGCGGGGCTGGATGGCAGTGGCAGGGAATGCCACGTAACCTGCTTGCTGTCTTCAGCCACCCAACAGAGGTTACAGAAAAGACCCTTTTTGGATGTGCACCACAAAAGGAGAGGGAATCTGTACTAAATTACTTCCACCAAAATTGTCAGCTTCAGCAGGTGCCAAGACTGATCACAGACCTTTGCCTTTAGGTATGTAGATCTCAAAGGAAAAAAGCAACACTTTTTAAAGCTTCTACTGACAAGAGAAGTTGGGTTTGAACTCAGGATTCTCAATTTATGTTAAATCAAAGCAAAAATCAGTTAACTAAATCTAACTGCTGGTCACATTGTCCCATGATGTTGAGAGAATTCTAGTGCAGACTAACAACATTTTCCATCCCAAATGCACAAGCTGGAAACATGTTCCGAGGAGCTCGCATTTGGAGGACATTCCCCTAAATCTCTGAATCCTGAGCAACCTGCAACAATTAGTCACAAACCCACTGCTAGTAAAATGGGATTTGGATGACTGATATTATTTCTGAAAATTAGATCATTTAAAAAGACTGTTTATCATTCTCATATTCCCTTTTCTAATTGTTTCAGAGTATCATTTATTCAAAAGGTTTTTGCAGAGAACAAATTATTTCAGGGACAAAACTATGGAATTTTGACCTGTTCCATGGTCACTGATGTCACATATTTTTATGTATTTCATTTACTGACATAGGGAGCAGACATGCACATTCTCTATCTGTCATTCTTCGTGACACTTGACGTGAATCAGACCATTAAAAGCTAACTGTTATTTAAAATACACTAGATGCCTATTCAATATTATAAATCATTTAGTTAATTTCTATTAATACCATGGTTGGCTGCTAACAAGCTCTGGAATTGTAGTTGTCAAAAAGTAAACCTGTGAAAGGTACCTTGCTCCCAGCTGATTAGGCTTAATTCAAATTCAATTCAAGGATTCAAGTAAGGAAGAACAACACACTTTTCCCACATTTCCTCTGAACAGTAAGATCCTGAAACAAGTCAGATTTTATTTCACCAGCATTTAAACACCCCCTAGATAAAAACAGAAGCAAAAAGGAAAAAAACCCAAAAATACCCAAAGTAAATCAAGTAGACAGAAGAGAAAATAAGTGGTTTAAACACGCACACTGTGGGTCCTTTATTTCAAGCACTGACTTCATGAGCATATCTAAGTATGTACAATTCCCTCCAGTCCCAGATAAGGACTTTTTGGTTTGTGTGTGGGATCTGTCTGCTCTCTCCTCCTTCCATTACAAGAAGCTCCTTCAAATTAGCAATTTTACAATACTAAGAACTGCTGATTAGACTATTCTTTCCAGAGGTCAAGCAAAACAAAATTGCTTTTTAAAGAACATGATGTAATTGAAACGGAGAAATTCTCTTACCTTAATCCTTCCAAAAGTATCTTTATTTATAAATGTGCCCCAATATATACCTCAAAACTAGTAGCATGTATGAAAGTCTTAGTTTAATTCCAAATAATTCAGCATGTTAATGAGTGCCTTCATGAAATCTGCCTTTCAGTGGGGGTTCAGTAATATTATATCTCAAAGACAGCTAACTACCCACTGCTACTGAAAGCATCCATTAGGTGAAAGTTTGACATGTCTTAAATTCTGTCGCTGAAGACAGCATTCTCCCTTTCTTGTTATTAACCATAATGACTAGCAGTGATAATCTAAAAGATAAGCATCTTTACTGAGAGGTTTAACAAAATTTACTTTTAAGTCATAATCAGTGTTGTTAAAACATTCATCAGCATATAAATTAGGTTTTAAAAATATCAGCTACAAGGGAACTGTTCATTACAAAGCTACCTAAAGGATTAAAATCTGCACAGTATCTGTAAGAACAAAAAAAGGAACAAAAAGAAAAGGTCAGAAGGAGTTGGACAAAAAAACCCCCTGAATCTTTCATCTTGTGAATAATCTGCAGGGGGAAGGCGGTATCTAATTAAACTGCAAAATTTAAACACAAAAATTCTTATTTTCAAACAGCAGATAAACTTGAAAATAGGCTGAATAAAAAAAAAGGACAATGGAATTTTTGGCTGCATCCCTTCACTACTAAAATTCTTGCCTGGCACTTGCTAATTCAGCAGCTACTTTTTAACAAAAATGCAGTCAGAGGCAACTCATGGAGTAATTAGTAGAGAAGGACATCTCTGGTATCTGCTGCTTCTTTTGTGCTCCTTCTTCAAGCAGGTGAAAGTCAGGTGAAGAATCACACTATCACCTTCAATAGCTGTTTCTGTAGCAAAGTTCTCCGTCACACCAGGAAGCTCGGCTCAGAAGCCCTGCAGTGTAATGGAGTTTGCACCAGAATTTCAGCCAGGAAAATACATTTCTCTTCCATATTCTGATTACAGCAGTTCCCTGAAACAGCTGAGCAGGACCACAGCTGAAAGCAGTTGATATTCTTTCTCACTGGAATGTGACAGAAAAATATGCCATCTCAGTACAAATGTCTCCCATATATTAACTTGGCCTAGAACTAAGGCACTCTGGAATGTGATTTCTAGACAGCAAGAAACCCAAGCAAAGAATGCAAGTCACAGCAAACAAAAAAAGGATGTAGTTGCCTACCAAAGACATTAAGCATCAATTAGCTTCTTGTGATGATACTTTCAACTACCTTCTAGGAAGCAAATTTAAAAAGACAGAAATGTCACTTCAACATGTAATTCACTCTGGTAAAACCCAGATCTTAAAGCAGACACAAAAATCATAGAATTAGGTAGCTAAGTAGTAGCTGTGAACACAGGTCTCTGTAAGGAGCAGGCTCCAGCTTCTCACTTAACTCCTAATGGAAATTAAGAGTCAAGAGACCTCTTGACTTTCAAGCATCTCTCTCTTACATTTGTTCTGCTATTTCTGGGCTAAACCAAGGTAAACACCTTCTTAATTAAATATATGTCTTCAAAGGGTACGTAACCCGTGACAGGGTCTCAAATAGCCTTGTAAGACTATAAGGTCTTTTCTCAAATTATAAGGTACACTCGAAACAGGAAGATTTGCAGATGAGAATAAAGCATGAATATCCCTTCCTTCTTGTATCAAAGGCAGTCCTGACACACCATTTGCTTTTGCTATTTATGAACTACTTGCATGAACCATGGAGGAATAAATGAGATTACACCATTTGTTAATTCTGTTGACTCATCCAGAATGGGAAGGTTATTACATTAATTTGGATTTACATCATCTAATACCAGTTTACCCCTGCCCACTTGCATCAGTACACCATATGAAAATGACTAGTTTTAAGCCATCAGGCACACAAATACACTCTATTTTCAGTTTAATTCTATTATACTGAAACTAATGGCAGTAGTAGGTCTAAAGCCACTCTTGTTTCAGGTTTTCTATAGTTTGTTAAATTGATTACATTTTGGTGAATGATAGAGCTACCTGGCATTCAGAATGGCAAATCATTATCATCAACTTCCTCCTCAGCACAATGTATTTGCTCTTATCTGCCACCCTATTCCCATTACCATAAAACTAAAACATAATTGCTCTCAGAATTTCATGCACCAAGAAACAGAAAAATCACTTTTTTAGCATCAGTTTTATTAGGTATACTTGGTCAAACAGGACAAAGCAGCAATAAAATCAGAGGGTTTTGTTATTAAAGGAAGACAGTATTCACAGAACGTATTCTCCATGAGCACAGCATTGTGCTATAGAAACTTGCCTACAGCTTAGTACAGTGCCTGCCATGCTCAGCTTGCAAAGTCTGTGCAGCAGGACTTTAAGATGGCAGGCTATTAAGTGCCACTTTTTAACTGCTCAAGCAGAAAAAACACCCTAAAACCTGGCAGCGTATTTCAGCTAATTGCTTTAAAATGCTAAGCCTCTAGATTTAAAGAATCAGTGCAAGTCTAACAAAGAATTTATGTGCATCTACACACACACATACACAAAGCCCACCAACACAATATTAATAGATATTCCTGGACAGACATCCTCCTGGAAGTGGCTTTGAGGCTGTCAGCTTCTTTATTGATCAGAACCTCTGACATAATCTGACATACAGCCAAAAGGCTCAAGCATTTTGCTGAAGAGGAGTTTGTGCAAGTAGATACTTAAAATGCATATCATGGGCTTAGTGACCCTTCTGGACTGATTGATTTTTAAATTACTTTTTCCCTTTTTGCATATTAGCCTTCATTCCCAGACAGGTAGGAACTAATGATCCTTTAAAAGAAGGGAATAGTTTAAAGAACTCTGTTTATCACTCAGATAATTTCTCTGCACACGCAACTGTGAGGTTCCATAATGACCATTTCTCAATACTAGTAGTTCCGCTAGTTGAGTCTACAGCAAGGCTTTTTTTCCTCCAGCTGTTCTGAAAACTCCTGAAGCTAACCCACATTGCTCCCTTCTCATGCATGATCAAAAGTAACCAAGATTTACAGCTCACATCTCAACAGTCTATTACTGATGGCAAGCTTGCACTGGTGTTACAGAGCTGGTGAAACAGAGTATCCCACTGATAAAGCCACAGGAAACTGCATTTCACTCACACTCAGCTGTTCTGTTCAAACAATGGTTCACCAGTGTTTGATCAAAAAGAATAGGAAGATATAGCAGGAAAAAAAAAAAATCTTTAAATTGCCCCAAAATAGTCCTTGCACCCTCAACATGACAAAAAAGGCATTACACAGAACCAGCTACAGAGGTAAGAAATGGACACAAATGAGTCAGTGGAGACAGTTCAGGCTAAAGGCAGCACGGCATTCACTCACACCTTTGGATGCATAAGGAGGAGATACTAATAGTTGTCTTGACGTGTGATAGGTCTATCTTTAGATTTCCAAATATTCCCCTCTCCCAGGACCAGGAAGCATATCTTAATATGATTCTAAACCAACTTTATGAAGCTGATGACATTCAACCTTTACTATACTTGGAAATTGGTAGAGCTGACTTTGGAGATTTGAGGACCACTTGGAATGGTTACCTTAATTTAAAGACTGTTTTCTCATTCTTAATTATCTTCTCTTTATACACCATTAAGCACACAGCATCTATGTTTGAAAACTAAATTTTATTTATAATAAAAAATTCTATAGATGTTTGAAACTAATTAAGATGCAACTGCTGAAGCCTACTTATTGAACCCAGCATTACATATAGAGGTATTTCACTGGTTCACTTTGCAGATGCTATTCAATCTGTTCAACTGCTTAGGAATGTTAAATGGAAACAATTGACTTGTGTGGGAAAGATTATTTACAAAGGTCCTAAGAGAGATAGGAAGGGTTTCTACATGTAGAGAAACTCCAATTTAAAAAATGGCTGAAAATAGCTCAGAGATACTATTTTGTTGATACCTAGTCAGAACATCTGTTCGATTCTATTTATGTCACTGCACTTCTATTGGTATTGTGTTTCTTTTGCTTATTTAAGCCACAACATATGAAAAGCAAATCTATTGCATCAGAAATGCATTGTTACAGAAAATGTGTTCAAAGCACTGCTTGGGGAAAAGAATGTAAAAATAATTATTCCTGTATAATTGATGCAAATTAAGTAGAAAGGTTATTACCTAGGAAAACATCAATTTTCATGAAGGAAATGTAACAGCACCACATCTCATCAAATTTCAGACTTCAGTGACAATATAAGGCTTACGGCTTGGTTTTACTGCTTCCCTTGGGATAAACTGATGTTGCAATGTACATACATCCCTAAAATTCAAATGATGGCACTGTTAAAATACTATACATTCCTTTTGCAAAATTCAATTTGTCAATTGCAAATCTGTGATATACTATATACTAAATAAATGCAAATAATCTTTAGTTATTCATTTAAGGTACAATAAAGGTGCAAAGTCACATGTGGCTGACTGATCATTATGGCCTCTTTCTCGGTAGGGCATGAATTGCATATTTACAAAAAGCACCCCAAAGCCTCATAAATGTACAGTTCACTCCTTTCATAGTGTTAAAGGGACCTGAGGACCCATGACATTACATAAAATTTTCTATGCTTAATTCTCTCATTTAAATCAACACAGCTTACACTAACTTCATTGTGCGCCTAATGTATCATCTGAGCAAAATAAAAATTATCTATATGGATAGATAAGATTGCTCCAAGTTACAGGTATATTAAGCATTTTTAAATTACTCAATTCCCCAGGAGCACTCCCTGTTACTGAGGGAGAAAATCCGTTATTACTGCAGTGACTAGTCTTAGGTGTGGTCATTTTTAGAACACTTCTAACAGCTGTTTGTCATTTCAAAATAAATCAACCTGCTCATTTCTATTTTTACTATACGAGACAACCATTTTATTCCCAAGGACTTTTCTTGCTTTAGATATCTACAATCTTCATCTGTTTTATGCTTTTCCTTGGAGCTACACTCATGTTCCGGAAACCAAATCATTTCCTGTGTAACTCAAAGACAAAACTTACATGTATCTTTCAGAGCATACCATCAACCTTCTCTCTCCATTCCCCACTTCTAATGATGTTATCAGTCACCACAACAACCAGAATTCAAGTCATCTTCTACTCTCTGCAGGGTATATAAGTACTATTGGTCCCCAGTTTCTTTAGACATAACAAAGATGGATCTATACCCTATGGCAGTTACCATACACCTAATCATTTTATATGCATTACATAGGTACCTAAACACATACACACACATATGGAAAAAGAGAGGTAACACCTGTACATGTAGTATCATATAAAATTAATTCTATACCACTAAAGATCTCCTATATCCAAAGCTACAGCACTATACAGGTAGATTTTTACTGGATATTAAATGGATTTCTTCTCTTTGTTTACATTATAATATTGTCTAGCTTTGGACAATCCATAGTACAGCCTCTCCTAATCCCTCTTTTTGTTATTAACAATTTACAATAACTTTCAAACTTTACCTCTGCCATAAGTATCCTGTTCTATATTGAAATAGTGTGAGACAAGCTGTTGAATAAGCATATGTAGCTAATGAACCTGAGATCAAGAAAACTTTCTTGTATGGCACCAAAATACCAGCTACTGTATTTTACTAAGAATATCTCAAATGTTCAGCATTGAAGATACCAGATAATTGAACAGCCCTGAAAATGACAGAACATTCTAAAGATAACACTGTAAACACTCCTAGACCTTCAGAATATTAGTTGTTTTCTTGAAAGAGCACTACAGAGGTTACACCTGCAGCACCCCCTGCTACCAACCCCTTGCCAAATACAATCACCTTTGGCCTCCAAAACATCACAGATTTCCCTGGACTATTTTCCCCTTGTTTTTTTCCCTGTCATATATTGATTGCCAAGTAAAGAAATTGCTGAAGGAATGCCCCTCCCAACAACTCTCTAGGCTGCAGCCTGCTAAGTACCAGCATGTAGACCGCCTGTCAAAGCAATGCAAGCCCTGGTAATGAATCTGCCATAGAAATATTGAGAATAGTAAATAATCTCAAAAGCATTTCACCCTTCTAAAGAAAAGTTCATTGTAACTTGAATTTGCAATTCAAACCTACCTTGTTGTGCTCTAAGTGTTTAAAGACTGCCTAATCAACACTTCTCAAACATAGTAATACTGCCCTTTCCTCCACTCTCAGGTCACCTAGAAAACCCTAAAAAACTCTTCCAAACTTGCCACAAATGCCCTATGAAAGAGACATACCTCTAAAAACCAAATGCGTGATTAAATATCACATATTTCAGTAGAATTTGCTGTATAACTGCAAAATTCTGTCATCATCTTTTCATATTATTTCATTAAACTACTCTGTGGAGCTAATTAATTGCAACATACCTTAAGCAGGGAAAGGGAACAGCATACACAAATTAATGTCATAACCATTCTTTACTGAGAAGAAAAGCATATTTTGCTAAGGTTACTTGTACTGACAGACACGATCCAGTCAAGTATCACTGAAAAGGGCTAAGAGAAAGGGCTGGATTTGCCATTGGAAGACACGTAGTTTGCATCAGAAATTCACACTGTTTGTATGCACTGTTGGTTTGTGCATTTTAATCACCTTAGTTTTCATTGGAAAAGTCAGATGAATCAATCTTTAAAATATCAATAATTTATTCCAAAATAGAAACAATTGTAAGGGTTCATGAGAAAATGAGCCTACCTTGTTTCTGTAAATGGTCTGGACTTCATATCGACAAAGGCTTTGCTTGGGCAACTTTCAATCAGGAAAATAGAACACCTAGTATACTTCTCCCTGCTCTGTTATCTCAACATTGAAACCTTCATATAGCTCTGTACATTATGCTACTCTTCCCCACCATGTTTTGACTGGACTTGTGTAAACCTCAATCCTAACAAGAGGAAAAGAAAAAAGAAATAACAACAACAACAAAATAACAACAATTCCACCACTAAGAGAGGTAAACACAGTATTCAAGTTCTTTTAAAGTTATATTTCCTCTGTTCTGGAAAATCATAAAAACATAGAAGTGAATGGAGCACAAATAGTTCACTGCAGCATTATCATTATCACAGTGAGCGAACAGAAGACTGGGCTAAACAATCTTCTCCTGAAGGTTTAATCTCTGGTCTTGTTCAGAGCTCTCAAATACTTAGGAACTTGGCTATTAGCCTGTTTCCTCAGTCCTGGAAAGTCTGTAGCTGCATGATTGCTTGTGTTAATGTTCAATGAGTAAGTTCTAATTTCCTTATATTCTAAGTAGTCAGCTGCTTGGTAGCTAATTACTCATTTCTTTCCTTTGAAGGACACTTCCTCTGACATCCTTTAAAACAACCACCATAAGAACAAAGTTCTGCAGCATCCCTTTACACTAGTTTGTATGAGAATTTCCTTAACATGAGGATGAAGGCAACTGACAACAGAACACCAAAGGCTGATTTGTATATAACTCCTTTTCTTCAGTGGTGGTCTGTCACAAATGCCCCATTTTCTCTTCCCCGGCACATATTATTATCAATTACCTGTGGAAACAACTTTAATCACTACAATATCAAACTTTTGTTCAGAGCACATAGTAATAATTCTGCTCTTCTCCCATTTCAGAAATAAGCCCTTACAAGGCCTTAGTAGTCAGTCACCTGTTGTATGAAATCCTATTCACATTAATACTGAACTTACCTATCAGGTATGTTTGATAAACCTTTTCCTTTACTATCAATCAGGAACAGAAGATCTATTAGAAAAAGAAGCAGGCCCTGCAGCTAGAATGCTGTTTCCACTTCATCATGAAACAAGAGACTTTCATTTTTACACTGATCATATTTATGGCCAACAGTCAGGGAACAAGAAAAATCTCCAACAGCTTCTGTTAACTAGAGAGGCTCTCCAGTTTTGTTTTGGGAAACTTTACTGGTCACCATTGCCACAGTAAAAGACTGCTGCCATCTAGTGCATTCCCGTTCTGCAGCCACTGCTGTTTACCTTTCTAGCTTTACCTTGGATCTGCCTCATCACCACAAACTTCCCTGGTGATCTGAACTTTTGGTTGATCATAGCCACTATCCCCAGTCCTGTCCCACATGCCTTGGCTGGCAGAGCCCTCATGCCCCCCATTTCTTAGGGAGCAGTGGACAATTCTTTGCTGCAACCTGACAATAACACCATAATTGATTTATATTTCTTCCTTTTCAAATAAGACTTCAAATGCTAACAAAGTGTCTTTTAAAACGTTGTTAGAAAACCTCATTTCTGTTTAATGTTATAAAGGAAATAAATGGAGTCAGGTTAAGCTACTTCTCCAAGGCTGTATATTGTCTGCCACCACAGAAATTGACTTGCAGTGCTGCATTCCTCCTGATCCCAGGACTATCAAAACAGACTGCAAGAAGCAACTTAAGCAAAGACACAGGCTTTGGTAGCATCAAAAAAATCTAAAACCCTACAGCGCTGTGTAAATTTAGGAAAGTCGCAGATGAAATACTTCTGAGGTCTAGATACGAAAAATGAGAACCACATTCTTCGTAATATTTGTAAATGCTTTGATCAAAGTCAAAATTATCTAGTTAATCACTGCTCTAAAGAACTGTGAAGTGCACAATTTGACTTCATAGTAATAACATGAAGTCATTATTGTATAATTTCATTGATCATCTGATTTTCTGTTTCATTGGATCATGTTCCCCAAGTATTTATAATGATAGTAAGAATTAATAAGTGCCTTCAACATGAAGTAATTAATTTCAATTTCAAGTCATCTCACAGCTACTCAGGTTCTTAATGAGAAAATAATCCTACACTACAGCCAATATGAAATATTTACCTTTTTATGTTCCTGGCTGATTCAACACTGGGAAAACATTGATGCTGAAGCTAGGTTTTGGTGGGGTTTGTTTTGTTTTTTTTTTTTAAGTTTATGATATATCTAGATAAATACTCATATAGGAAACAGAGCCAAAGGAGAGCTGATGATTCACCCTGATACTGAGTCAATACACTTTGACACTGAATATCTGCCTTCAGAATAAAAAAGGACTTCTTTCCTACATGGCACTGAAGATGCTGAATAAGGTACAAACCAGTTTGAAAAGATGCATCGTAGAAAATCATGCTCACTGAAGGAAGCTCATACTGAAAACAAGGCATACATATTTTTCCATTGCAATTTATACATGCTGGTGAGAACAGCATACATTATTTCTGAGACACATGAAATATCATCTTGCATAATTTCTACTTTCTGTATGTGAAAGATCTTTCTATTTTAGTCACATTCTGCAGAGCCATTAAGTGGCATCTATCATTACTTGCTCACTGAAGCATTACACACAGGAGAGAGGAGCATCAAAAATTATTTAAACCAAACTTAAACCCTGACAGCTTTTGAGACTTAACTCCCAACAGACCTTCTGCCTGTAAAAAAACCAATACAATAAAGGAAGCCATGCTGGCTAAAGCAATCTGGCACATTACTCACAACAAGGACATTGCATTGAAGAAGTTTTCACAAAGCAGCGTTGTCCGTTGATGACAGTAACACTCAGAATTCAAAAGAACAATGAAATCTAAGGCTTAATTAATAAAGCAAGAAGACGGTTTACACACCTAGTGTAATACAGTGGTGCAGATGAGAGTCGCTTTAAACAATTTCTTACACAACACTGAGAAGTTATACTACATATTGTAATTTCTACCCAAAAACTTCTTCAGTTTCTTAAAATATAGGTTCCAGGGAATATTTTTTATGGAACACAGCAACTCAAATGAACTAAAGCAAGATTGTTGCTTTTGACATTTTTGAAATGCATGAGATTTACTACTGGTATTTTCCATGTATAGTAGAAATATATACTAGCAAAAACATCTGCAGAATAGTTAATTACATCAAATTTTATTTAACAAAGAGGATGTTACCAGAACTCAGAAGCAGGCATCTTGGCACAAGAAATCTAATTGAATGTCAGGCAGCTTTATAACTTACCTCCTCACCACTAGTTTAATTTAAATGGTTTGCAAACAAATTGGAACTTCAAATCAAGGCTGCAAACAAAAAGATGAACCCACATATTCCTTATGAAAAGAACTTAAAATAGAATACTGCAATGTTAGACTTCTGATTCATTGCTATAAAAGGGCGAAATACAGCTCTCAGTGAGCATATCTATTTAACTGTTTAGACAGGGCTCTTTTGCTTTGGTTTTTATTTTATGTTTTCTTTTCTTCTCCTTCTGGAAGATTGTCTCAAATCTTTACTGAATCCCAGTTCACTGACACCCTTCCAGTGGGTTTACTTATGATTGTTTCATCAACTGTAAATAATCACAGATTTCAAAGTATCTTCACAAAATTGTCTTTTATCATAATCAGATCTCTACTGTGTCTTACATGCGACTTCCAAATAATTCTTATTTTTAGCATGAATTGAACCTTTTCTGCTTTAGGAAATGTAAAAATCTCCCATTGCTATCCCCTACATATCCATCTTTCTTCATCTGAAAATCCTAAAAAGAAATTGAAGTCTCTCATGCTTGCCATTCAACAAAATGAACGGAGTAGGGGCGAGTAGGAAGGTTCAGTGCTTGCTAAAATATTAACTCAGTCAGTAAAAATCTCTGTAAGCAGATGAAGAACTATGTAGATATAAGAGAATAGTGTCCCATTATTATATTCTCCCATACCATCCTGCTCTTAATTAACACTGCATCGCTTTTAAGAATAACTAAAACTTAATTTTCAATTCTGAAAGTATCCTTTTAATTGAAGGCCTAGAAAGTTGATCACTTTCAGCTATCTTAAATGCCAGTTTTGAAAACAGAGTCACTGCTCACCCAGTGTTTCAGAGTTGTGCCATTTCCTGCACAACCTGTTTTATTTCAAAAGTTCCTAGCACATTTTGGGACCCCAGCTACACTTAAGAAAGGCACTCTGAGTAGCAAGTCAGACTCTGCCATTTGACAGTTAAAGACTAGGAAAAGGAGTTGGAAGATGTGGCATTTTCCCTACCCCACCTCCACCACTTTAACGTCTACAGTAAGAATAGAGATAGTACAAAGAAATTAAGTAATGAAAGAGTGAACAGAAATCCCCCAAGTTTCACTGTAGTACCTCTTTCAGAAAGAGTTCTTTCAACATTTTCTTGTCCATATAGACATACTGGCCCACACAGGTCTTAAGCCACTGCCTTCTGGAAGCCTGGAGGCTATATTAGAAAAAGGACTCTGGTCATTTGCTTGTTCTTCTGTTTTAAGAGCTCATTACTCAAGAAAGGTGCATTTGACTCTACATAGCATGATGCCTATATTAAACAAATCAGTTTAAATCACCTGCTTTCATTAGAACTGGATTGACTTAATCTAGTTGAGAATTCTGGGCTACTGCTCTTATTGACAAAATTCAGGTGTTACTTCCTGTTCAAGAGTTAAGCTTTGAAGGCAACTAGCTGTATAGGCCTGCTCACAAGTTTGGAGAGAATTAAAAAAAGTGTATTTTTCTTTTTGACTAACATAAAGGACACATCTTAATTTGCACCATTAACCTCTAACACTGGGATTGTTCAGCCACTGGGGCAGACTCCTGCCAAATCACCTACCACACCTCCAGAACTGCTCTCATCAGGAGCTTTGAGAAGCTTTGTGCTCTAGCTGCACACATATGGCTTAAAGGCAACATGTGACCTAAGATTTATGTAAATGCTCATTTAATTTAGGATAGAATATTCAATATAATGTTTTCCAATCACCGCCTACTTCAGAAGATGCTACAGTCACCTAATTTATTCTTCCAACCCTGGAGACTCAGTGCTTAGTATTCTAGTCTTACACTTCCCAAATGCAAGACTGCTGTTCACTTTGGTATGCAAATCATTGGAGTCAGGAGACAAAAATATCCAAATTAAGGAAAATGAGGTGGCTAATTATGTTTCCTATTTACACACATCAGACCAGAAAAAAAAAAAAAAAAAAAGATGCTTTTTCAACTGTGTGTTTCTGCAGTTGCTAAAGCAAAAAAAAATAAAGTTTTTTCATTGATAAAATCCTGTTTATTCCAATTTCTATTTTTCTGATTGCAAAGCTGACTTCCATATATGCCTTCAGAGATGCCATTTCGAACTCTGAGCCCTGCTTACCTTTTATCATTTAAAAGGAAAACATGCCATGTTAAGTAGCTCTCAGATCAATTCCCTTCAGGTAAGTTAAGCCCCTGTAGTATGTAGATTAACACATTATTGTTCTTTGAATACTCATATTGATGTGATGAAAAAAATAGGTCATGCTTCCACACTCTTAGGACTCAATTTTCATTGTTTATTCATCTGAGTCACTAGGCTTGAATTGCTAGGATTCCTGCAATAGACTTCTAGGCATACAGAACAAAAAAAAACCCCAGTAAATTTGCCAAAAAAGATTAATTTGTAACAGACATGAAACAACATGCTTAGATTCAGCCAAACTATGTATCATGCAGACTGCAGATAGAGATGTGTAACTAATACTAGCATAAAGGCCATGCTGTTACAGTTTTATGGAACAAGGTGAAGAACCCTTGCAAGCCACACTGGAAAACCAACTCACTTTGGTCTGCTGCGTCATCCTCCAAAGATGCATAATGGCTTGTCTTATCACTAAAGCCTGCAGAGAATGCACACCTACACTCCTTTACAAACACTATGGAAGTTTGGGTCAGGGTTCTTAAAATTTGTGAGTTTTAGGCAGTGTAGTATTACATAAACTTAAATGATTAATTGCATATACATTAAATATGCACTTAAAAGCTTGTGCCGCTTTTAACATTTCGATTACATTTTTCCCTTCAGAAATTCCCTTCTTGGAAATTTTACTTTCACATAGGCTATTTGCTGGTTTCCTAGGATTTCTGATGAAGCAACTGTAACAACGTTTATTTTGATACCATTTGGTGTGCATGTCAAAAGGACTTTTAGATAAATAACTTTGTCATTATAAATGCATATCTCAACCTCTCAAGCTTTTGTTTATTTTCTTAAATCATAACAGATTTTCTTCAAACAGGATTTGATGGCAGAATATGGGGAAATCAAGTATAGTAAATAAGCTAGAACTGTACAAACACAGTTCCTGTCATCTAACATGTAGTAAAAATGCAACTACATACCAAGAAAAATATATTTGATCTTTGCACACTGCAGACAACCTGACTGAACAGAAAAAAGGGAAAATTATCTATGGGAACACAGAGAATCCCAGCTTCTTTAGGTCTTAAAAATACAGTCTAATACCTTCCCTAAGACCTATATGGCATCTAACATTTTATTTTACTCACAGACACTCAGATTATTGTATGAAGGTGTGTCATCCTCCAGAGAAATTAAACACAACTGAAACATATGGCAGGACTAGGTGGCACATTGTACCGTTAGCTAACTATACCTTCACATCTTAAAAATGTGATTTACTATTATCATTGGCACAACATTTTTTGTGAATCCCTGCCTTTCCTCTCCCCTGCCACACATAACTTACAGCCACAAAGCGGTTTCAAAAATGGTCTGTGTTCAACAGATCTAGCAAAGAAACATGCCCTGCATCTCATATTACATTCTTATATGCCTGAATATGAGTACAGAAGCTCTCATCAACTTTTGATGGTTTCCTTCAACATCTAAGTCTAAATGTTTTCCAGTTGTGAAATCTCCCTAGCAGCATTTGCAATTTACAAATCCAATGTAAAATTCCTCAGGTCAGGCAGAGGAATACCCACTCTTTTAAGCCAAAAGTCACAACAGACTTTTAAATCTTGTCCAAGTGTAGAAGAGTAAACAAGTCATATTTAAAACCTCTAATTTCTGTTAAAACATATTCACCCCAATGACAAAATAGAGTACAACATAATGCATGTGATAAGAGAATTCTTTCTGCAAAGGATTTTGTTTACCCTAGAAATGTTATAATCTGGTCCCTTTGGCAGATATTAAGACATGATGCTGTTCCTTCAGTAATGACAGTAACACTGTAATCACACTGATAAAACTAACAGTAATCAGAATACATTGACATCAAAAAAGTGTGACACTTCAGGTCTTAAAACTTTAAGAATTCCGTAATGTCCAAACATATTTCTGTTTTCCTACAAGAGCTGAGGAAAGTTAAGTTCCAATACATAGAAGGAATAAAGCTGAAAAAGTATTAAACTTGAGTTAGCATCATATGTCCAGACTGGGATCATGGCAGTTAAAGAAAAGGAACCAACAATTGTCTTCACTCAAGCTATTATATGTCTGTCAAATCAATTGTTGCTACACTGGTACAGGAGGCAAATAAAAGCTCAGAACTTAGTTATAAGTTCTGATACATAAGATCTTAGTTATCATACCTGCCTTCCACTGCTCGGGACTAGACACTCTGGTACTTTCAGTTCAGATAATCAGTTCCAGGGGAACATTCCTCAAGTTCATAAATTACTTATCTAGGCATTATCATGCTACTTAAAATAATGAAATCCTTTTTCTCCTTCCAAATTTTCCAGAGGCAAAGATGCAAGTCAATCTTCATGTCAATTATTCATCTGCACTAACTGACTTTCGCTATGACTTCATTCTTCCTTCAGTTTTAACTTCTAGAACAGCCATTTGAAAGAAATTTCCATTATCTACTCACACACCTAATCCTCTGAAAATGGCATTCTGACTTCCTGGTTTTAGTCTTTAGTAGGGATTACTTCATGCTTTATTCTCAGAAAGCATGTACTTGCTCAGCAAATTGATTATAGTCTATTTCACTACATATTGGCATAACCTCAGATTTAAGGAATGTAACAATTTTAAATATTTAATACTCATAAAATAAATTACTGAATATTAAATATTAACATTATTTAAAACAATTATATTATTTTAATATTATACTTCATGTTAAAATATTAAATATTATATTTATAAAAAACTGAATAGTTAAAAGTTACCCCTAACAAAAGGGAGAGATTTCTTTTACCAGGCTGTTTAGCTAGCTGCAATTGGTGTCTGCTACTCAGGGCATCTTCTATAACCATCATGTGTTTCAAACTACTGAGGAATTGCAGGGCAACAAGGCTTTAGAATGCAAAAGTCTGTCACCGGGATTACTACTACACTGCTGTTTTCAACAAAGAGCTCTAAGAAAGCTAATTAGAACTTCTACTTTAAAGCAATATGCTTCTTAGCATAATAGGTAAGTCTGTCATTAGAAAAGAGGAGATACTGACTGTGTTCCATTTTTCATATTACAATTCTGTTTTGTTTTTTTTTAATTGTGGTCTTTTCTTTTAAAAGAATTTAATTCATTAATTTTAAAAATATACAAAAATGTGGTAGGTTTGCCCCAGCTGGCAGCCAAGCATCCACACAGCCACTTGCTCACACTATTCTGCTAAAAGGAGAGGAGAAAAAATAGGAAGAACAAATGTGAGAGAAATCAAGGGTCAAAACAATGACAGATAAAATCACTCACCAACTACTGCTGCAAACAAACCAGACTTAACTTGGGAATTTAATAATGTCAGTTAACATTTTAATTACTGATTCAGGTATTAAGAAACAAAGATGACAACCAATTAAAGACATAGAAAACACTCCCTGCCCCCTTTCCCAGGCTCAACTTCACCCCAGACATATCATAACTCTGTAGGTTGCACTCGGTCCCTTCAGGGGCAGTACCTGCCCTGGTGTGGGTTATCCGTGTATCACAGTCCCTTCGAGGACATTATCAGCTCCACAATGGAACTCTTCCTACTATTTCAGCCTTACTGTTCCTCTTTCTGGGCACTGCCTAACCAGCTTCACTGATGGGCTCATACACATTCTTCAGTGGGTATATTGTGAAACCAACAGCAGGCAGTACAGGGCAGCCCCTGGCCTCTTTTCATCGAGGCCACCTTTTCAGATCCCTCCCCTCCCCACCACCAAAACCTTCCAATTTATGCCCAATAAAACATAAACTATTGAGATTTTTTTCTTTTTTAAGAAGTATGATTATTGGCTGGAATCTTGGAAGATGAACTTGCATTCAGAGCCAGCCCCATCTACTGTCTTGGCTCTCCCTGCCTATATCCAGGCATTCTTCAAGGATACAAGTCATGTTCTCTGACTTGGTTCCAGCCCATTTGCCCTGCCAAGGTCAGCAATGCCTAAAATCCTACTGAGACAAGAATGAAAAATGCCTCTTTATACAAGAATCCTCCATTCCTTAATTCCAAATTCTGATTTCAAACAGCTCTTAATCATTTACCAATTTTCTGTTACAGGAATGTACCACACAAACACAAAAATCTTCCTTTTGTAGTAAGTTCCTGGATTCACTAATCAGTTATTATGCACATTTTAAACTGACTCACTCTTCCCCACCATTTTGGAGCCACATCACCAGCAGCCTACGAGGGAAAAGAGCCTTTTCAATCGCTGTGTAATAAATGTTAAAAGGATTCTTGTGGCTGTTAGTGCTTTGAGTGCTAGAGAAAAAACACTACAAACCACAGTTCTTTCCCCAGCATCTGCACCCCACCAGGCTTTATACCAAGAAAACATCCTATAAACCCTCACAAACTGATGCTTATTTCCTGGCCCACTCACACTCTGCAAGTCACCTCTACTCACCCCACACACAACAACGTAACTGGCAAAATTACATCATTCCTCATCAGTATCCTGTGGATATAAAAGAGGCAATTCCTTTATGCAGTGGTTTGGATTTTGTTTTATGTGCACTGCACCACTGCTTCTGCCTAGCTGACCACAGAATATACGTCAATATGCATGTGAAATGAATTAGCATTATACTAATCTGCAACTGCACACTGCGAGAAAAGAAAGCAGAACAAGAGATGGTATATATGGTAAAGCTGACGATACTCAGCTTGAACATAATGCTTTCACATTTCCTTTCCAGAGAAACTGTCACAGTCAAAGCTTACTAATCACACAGCCATTCTATGACTTGCTGCCCTGCTTTGCAGAGCTCCAGCAATAATCAGATAATTACATTTCCTAGCACACACGTTACAAAGCTGACTGATGCTTTTCCCTGACTCCTCTCATCAATTGCCCTTGCACCACTGGTAAGTCTGAGCAAATTCTGGTCACAAATAAGCAACTTCATTAGAGATCCTTGAAAAGAAAACAGCTGTTGAAGGTGTTTTTTTTTCTCTTTTTTAAAATTTTGATCTTATTAGAAAAATAAAAAAATATTGAAAAATAAAACAGGGAAACATTTGTTTCAAAGAGGCATTTAAGACTTTTTTAAAATGTGTTTTAAAATATAGCCTTTGATTAAGCACAGTAGCAAGGTATATTTTCCTGGACTTATTTGACAAGTAGAGCAGACACATTGCACCTTTCAACTCCATCTCACACTCTTCCAATAGGAACACAGGGAGCCAAACTCAAAAGTATCTACAGTCCTTTATAACTTTTACAAACTGCTTCATTCCTGTTCCCTGCCTCAAACCCCTTGATCTCCCATCATAAAAGAACATGCTGAAGGCAAAGTAGAATGAGAAACCATGGAGAGAGAAGACTGGAGAAAAGGCGGCTTAGGAAACAGTCTTTATATATATGTAACAGTCTTTCAGTACCTAGAGGGGGTCTACAAGAAATCCATAGACAGACTTTTGACAAGAGAATGTAGTGACAGGACAAGAAGGAATGGCTTTAAACTGACAGACTGAAGGTTTAGATTAGACATCAGGAAGGAATTCTTTACTATCAGGGTGGTGAGGCACTGGAACCAGTTTCCCCGAGAAGCTGGGGATGCCCCAACCCCGGCAGTGTTCAAGGCCAGGTTGGACAGGGCTTGGAGCAACCTGGTCTAGTGGGAGATGTTCCTGCCTGAGCTTACACATCACTGAAAAAGTACCTTCTGTTTGAGCTTACCACTTTCATTGTATGTTTTATCTGTTACATAAAAGTAACTACGATACCCTCTCCCCAGCATTTTACAGACCTTCATCAACATCTCATCTTGGTCATCTGTTTTCTAGCCTTTTCAGTCTATCACAAATATCATGTTGTTCTTCGTTACTTTCCCCCAAATTCCGGACACTCACATTGCTTCTTACTAGGCCATGATGCTTCCATGGAACTAGCGTTACTTCTGAGGAGTTAATGGTCAGCTCACGGCTCATTGCTTCATATGCAGCATTAGGATTTCTCCATCCATGTGGATCATTAACAATTCAATGTAGCTCAACAAGCTCACATCTTAGCATGCAGTTTTTGGAACTCTTCAGTCTTTACTAGCTTAAATTATTTAGTATAATCAGTACTTCCGATGAAACTTTCACTCCTTTACTAAGCTTTTTACATAGATACTATATTCCCAAACCATAGCCTTCAAGTTCAGAATGTATTTTCAAAATTCTAAAAGACTAACTGTCCTTCCTTATAAGCCTATGTCAATACTCACAGAACTACTCAGTCACAAGAGCTTGTGTGAGCTTAATGCTGTAGCTCATTCAAGAATTAAATAAACTCACTAAAGACAAAATAAAGCAATTATGAATGAGATATGTGGGTTTGACTCTTGTAAACCCCATAGAAATCAAGAACGCTGGTGGATAGGAAGTCACATTTGGCACAGCGTGCCAGGATCAGTTTTCATACAAATTAAGCTGACATATTAAAAAAAAAATAATTTTTGGAGATTAAAAAATACTCAAGTATGAAGAGATAAAGCAGTCCAGCATTTCTGTCATGAGCCATAATAAACTTTTGCACAGGAATACTATTAAAACAGGACTTCTTGTAAGATCAGTTCAACTATAATCAGTTCTAGCAACTAAGAAACACAATTGCTGATGACAAACTCAAGTTAGATCAGCTACCACACTGAATTGGTCAACTTAGGCAATTTACACGCCAGAACAAGAAAACCAACGGAACTAGATTCACATTTTTAATAAATGTAAATCTGAAGCAAAGCAGAGGAAAGCGAAAAAGCCCCTTGCAGCTCTCTTGTAACACTTTGTCAGAATCACAGTTAGCTAACCACAGAAACTGCATCATTAGAAGTGTTTTAAATTGGCCTATGAAAGTAATTACAAAAATATAACAACTTTGCAGCTATTATAGTAGAGTTCTTTGTGCATAATGCAATGTTACAGCAAGTTCTTACATCTGAAAAGGTCTCAAAAGAATCTACAGTGCAGATCCAAAAATAAATTTGTCATTACAAATGACATATTACAAATGAAATTTGTCATTACAAATGACAAATTGCACTGGGCAATTCTTTCAGATCTTGTAAGAGGGACAAGTGGTTTGGACTACAGTCTTACTGTAATACTGAGAAAAAAGAAATAAAGGCAGAAAGGAAATTCCCTGCCCATTGATAGTGGAGCTTCATAAGATGGCCAGCAGCAAACACTGATGGCATGTGGACTTATCTTGAGTTTTGACACATCACTCAGTACTATTACAGAGTTCATCTCTAGTTCTAGCTACCACAACTGAAAGCCACAATATGTGAAAACATGGTTTCATGACACCATGCATGTCTTCATTCTAATGAACAGCCTTCAAACCATACATGAAGAAGGAAGGATGTTAACACCCAATATAATGGATAGTGTAAATAAATAGTATACCATGACTAGTTCAAACAGACACCCACTCAAGAAATGAAAACCTACTACTGATAAAATGCAGTAACAATTGCGATACGAGACTCTTAAAAGCTTGTCAACTTGCCAGAGATACATCTACTCTGCATCATCAGCTTTATGAAAGCAATCTCAAATGGATACCCTGTAAAGTGACTAAGTTGAAACACCTTGAAAAGTATACAAAACATGTTAAATCAGCAATCCAAAATTTGTGGGCAGTTTAATCTATCAGAACTTTAATTTTAGGAGAGTCATTAACAGCAAAATGATTCTGCAATTGTTTCAATGCAACTCTGAGTTCATCAACTTGCATTAACCTTTAGCCATTTCATGCATAAAGCATGCAGCAAATGTCTGCTTTGTTCAGATCAAATTTAAGGTTAATATATATATATTTAGATAGTTTTCTATCCTAGTTCTATCCAGTTCAACTCCAGTAGAATGTTTATGCTTAAATGGCTGTAGACAGATGCAAGAAAAAATTCAGTAAAATGATCTATAGTTAATCCTTCAGGAGAAATAAAGACTACCAATTTCAACTGGATTCAACTGGTTTATACTGCAAAGGAACCAAACCCTGAATCCTATCCAGCAGCTGGCATTAGATGTTTAGTTAATCAAGCTTAACTGCAACTATGTATCAGTTGCTTAACTGCATCTATCATTAATTTCTGCTTTCCATGGCACATAAGGAATTAAAAATTTAATATATATGACTTACAGATGCTAAACCCCTTGCATAAAAATCTATGAGCCTTTAATGGCAAGACATACTATGGACAATATGTATTTTACTACTATAAAATCCTAAAGGTATTACTTCAGCTTTCCTTTTTTCTAAATAAAGACAACAATATTTAGGTTTATCATCATTATTATTCACTTGCAAAGGAAGATTACAACAACACACTTTTAACTCTATAGACAATAAGACAGCTGCAACTCATTCCAGTTTGAAAACATAGGCATTATATTTGGTAGTAAATTCATCACCAGTAGGTAGCATGTTGGAATGAATATATAATTAGCTTGAGACAGCACTTTAGGAAGATCATTGTGAGCTCATTCAGATACTTGCCACCAACTGCAGCTGCTTTTTAAAACCTAATAAAAACATTACCAAAAAATATCTTATTTAAAAAAAAAAAAATCTCTGAGCTAGGAATTCTCCAGAACAACTTAGAGAAAGAAGCCATTTGAATTCCTTGAAATAGTGGTGTGCATCCATCTGCTGTACCTTCCTGTACCTGACAAATGTCACGAATTACATTACCAAACTGTAGCATATGTCTCTATTTGTTAAAATACTCACTGTAAGCAAAAAAGAAGAAATAATCCTCCTCTTGCTGGATAACTTCCAGGGCCCAGTACTTACTCTTACCATTGCACCACAGCTTTGTAATGAAAACAGACCTTGTCTAACAAGCTCTAAGCTCACTCAAGAACAGTTTCTTTATGAAAAATTCTTCACAGAATCACACAAGTGCTATGTGTTCTAAGGCATGCATTCTAATTTTAAGATATTTTGGTAGAAGCCGGCTGAAATTACTGGTATGACCACATTATCGATTAAGAGATTTTGCAATACCACACAATTAAGGAAGAACCAAAAAATACCTATGAGAAAAAGGGAAGTGAAACACCCCAACTTACATGAATGTTCTCCTAAAGCGCAAAGACGCTGTGGCAATACTCTGACATCTTTGTCAGTATCAAGTACTTGATTAAACTTGATTTTTGTTAAACCAGATGTATCTTTGCATCTCTTATTTGTAAATTAATATTACCCTTCATTGATCTCTAAATTAGACTCCAATATGCTATTTGATACTTGAAAACTGTCAATACACAGTTGTTCTGTTAAGTATGATCCTCTGAATGGAACTTTTCCCACTCCTGATTTACGAACATTAACTACATTTCAGTTTCAACACCATCTGGTAGAAAGACAAAGTAGCATTTTCTTAATACAATTTCTTCAGACATAAGAAGTGCCAAAACCTATGTTGGAAAATCTGCAAATACATGTATATCCCCTTTGTTCAAAAAGTTTTGTTAAGCCCCTGTCCTTTGTGCTCCAAGGTAAAGAAAATATTATTTAAAACAGTGTTGCATAGAAATGCAATCATCTTGGTACAAATATTAGACTAGACATCGCTCACAACCTGGTTTTACTATGTTGTTATAACTATGTAAAAGAACAAGCAACACCAAGTGGCAATGTTTCTTTAGAAATTGAGCTAAAATAATGTGTCAGTTTAAAAGTTCAAACAAATGCCAATAAAAATCCAGTGCAGCTGTCGAAGGGATATTTAAGTACACACTGGCTACAGAGCCATCACTGCTGCAGAGCTGTAATAAGAAAATGGCTGGCAAGGAATGCACAGGAAAGAACATCTGCGGTTGGAAATTTTAGTATTGATAGAAGTTGCTTTTTGGAGTATTTGATGTGGTGAAAGATGCCTGTATACAAAGGCCCAGCCCTTAAGCCTTCTTCAGCAGCTTTCTATGGCATGTGGGTGCATGCTGGACACACGGCAGAATTCTTCTCTGTACAATCTGAAAACTGAGTTAAGCTCTCACAAAGCAATGTGGATCACAGCAAGTTCTTGTCCCTGTTATGTCTTCTGAGAGTATCTGTTCACAGCTTCAGAAAAGATGACTTTTTCACTTAGATTTTCAGCAATGTTCTCAACACTTGCAACACAATAGCCAGGAAGTAGGTGTTTGTGAGAGAGAATATGTAATCATTCTTATGAAAACCTTGTGAAAGGAACAGTATCTTAGAGACTTCTTTTTTGGGG
>JANHGB010021620.1:0-35823 GCA_026283785.1 Coracopsis vasa | reverse complement strand
AGGTTGGACAGAGCCTTGGGTGACATGGTTTAGTGTGAGGTGTCCCTGCCCATGGCAGAGGGGTTGGAACTAGATGAGCTTAAGGTCCTTTCCAACCCTAACTATTCTATGATTGTATGATGAGAGAAAGATTTGATCTCATGAGGTATCCCTTCTACCATGGCCTCTTACCTCAATATGAAGAATGAATTTGAGGGCTGAACTGCCATTTGAGTTAAACCAGGATATCCCATCCAATTAGAAAAGTATAGTACTAGCAGACATTTTTGAAAGGAACAGCCACTAAGGTGTCCTCTGCCTTACCAAGGCCCTTAGTGTAGTCATCATGTACATTCTTGTTATCTTCATTGATGTCTTTTCCTTTCATGGAGCTGTGGTTTCCATGACACCAACTGACAGCAAACTGCATGTCTTGAATGACTTGGGTTGAAAAGAACTTACTTTGCAATGTTCTTTTGAAGATTTTGGGGTTTTTTTCAACCATCAGACTCTGCACAAAACTGCCTGCTGTTCTCAAAACTAAAAGACTTTGTCTGATGAATTTACTCACATATTTTTATATTTAGAGAAGATAGTAAGTAAAAGACAGCAGAAGACCCTTCATATCAAGTCAGAGTATTTTTCCTGATGATGTATGTTCATTACAGTTGTGTGAAATGTCTGTTTTCTTAGGGTATTTTTTTAGGAAAAGAGGAATCAGTAGCTTCATTGCAGCTGAACACTGGATTTTATAGGGGCACGTTATGTATAAATAATTGGTTTAAGTATCATAAGTCTTTCTGTATGAATGCCCATTTTTCACTCTTAGTAAAACAGCCAGACTGGCATCTGCTCACGAGCCAAGTCACACACTTTTATTTCTATTGTGAACGAGAAAGAGCTTACAAACAAAGATTTAATTCTTTAGCTGAATAAATAGTTTCTTGGCAGCAATTATAAGAGGCTCAAAATACTTATTATGCTTTGATTAGAATTGTAATTCTCACTGAATCATCAACACCTATAGCAAGGACTGGTATTTTTTAATAATGAAAACCTGAATTTTTAGCCTTGAACAGTCATCCACCCTGGACTGCAGAAATGTATCAAATATACAGCTAATGTAAATGAACGTTTTCTGCATTGCCACTATTATTGTATAGTTTGGGGAGAAGAAATATGTTTATAAATGAGAAAGCTGCCTATAGCAAATACATAATTCAATACATTTCAGCGTTAACTTTGTTTCCAAATTAGGGTGATGACATCTTGGGATGCTTTTTGAAAAATTACCCATTTTAGAAAATCTGCTGCATGATATGAGGATGGATAACTTTGGTTATGCAAGTAACTCTTTGATATCCAATTTATTAGTTTAATAAGTTGCACGCTATTCCTCCTATTTCCTGACTGGATGCAAATATCTCTTGGAATCAGAGCTGTCTGTACTAGAAATTCACTTTTTGCCTAGTTTAAAATGTACTGATTTCAGTAACTTTTGGCAGTGACTGTCTTGAAAGAAGATTCAAGGAAAATAACTGTGACAGGAGCAATAAGCCAGCAAAACTGTTCTGGCCAAATACTTTGAAACAATATTTTAATCCGTCTGTCCATCCATCCATCCATCTATCCATCCATCCACCTATTTTTGCTATTTGCGACTCAGTTACCCAACTCAATGCAGGTAAGTTCAGTCTGGCAGATCTGGTTTATTCCTGTGGGCACAGCAACATTCAATAACCCAAACAGGTAGGCAAACTCACAAGGAAATGGTCTAGACTAACACCTGGCTTTCACCATGGCAAATAAGAGTGGATGTCCTTTAAAGGCAATGTTTCAAGCTCAGCAAGCTGGCATTTTTCAGCACATTTCTGTCAACTAGCTCCATAGCTGCTGCATCTGAGATGTTGCAGTGTTGTCAAAACCTTACTGACAGCTTTTAGAGAAAGTCCTGAACCAGTTTGAAAAGTATACAGGAAATCTGGGGCCCCCAGGAAAAACATTAATTCTTTGTCTCTCTTTTAAAACAACATTGGATTGACATTAAAAATGCCAGTCTTCCTGAGGACACAGTGTCAGACTGTGGCCTCAAGCCATGACCATCATTGGCTATAGAGCAGAGAAGCAGCAGCACGTGTAGACCTGGAAGCTGTGTTATTAAAGGAATCTGATCAGCTGAGCCAATATGTCTCTTGGAGATTCAGAGCAGAACATAGAAGAATGCTCTGTGCCAAATCACTCATTACCTCACACCTACCCAATCTCACCAGACCTCTTTTAGGAAACAACAGAGGCAGCACTGCTACTACCCTCGTGTTTTTACACTTGGACACTGCACAAAGGCACAAAAGTCCCTGCCCCAATACTTCTTAGAGCTAACAAGGGGGTTGCAACAAGTCCCATGAGATGGAAGGACTCTTTGCATCTTCTCTCTCTTCAGCCTCCACTCTCATGCGTGCATACATACGTATGCAGAGTCAGGTCTTTATTTAATGGTACTTGAATTTATAGCACATAAGAACAGTGTGTGATTTGTACAGAAAGTGATAATAAGGATTTAATTAGTTTGATCTTGCTTTCTGTGCTAAAACTGGGTATGTTTAAATTATTATTGTGGCTTTTCTTCACTATTCGCTTTGTACATATCATAAATAATAATACAGTAAGTTTTCAAATATCTTTTCTGGTGTTTATCAGGCAAAATGGGAGTGCTCAGTGGAAGACTAACAATAACTTTATTGTTATAATACATTTAATTCCAAACAAATCTGAAATCTAATGACTTCACAAATTTTAATCCTTTCACCCATCTTGGAAATGCCAACACGTTTTGTACATGGCTGTTATTTAACACTTCAGAAAAGCTGAAGACAACTAATAGGGACAGAAATTCATTTAACTTTACCTCATCAGCCAAAAGTAGAGTAGTCTAGGCTAGCTGCACCACCTCCTTTTAGTGAAAGGCTGATCTAACTCACTGTCCACCCCCATGATCGGCTGGGCTAACACAAAGGAAAGGGCAGGATCACACAGTGAGGATCAGAGAAATGTGGGAAGACTCTTATTCAGGACAAAATAGTTAGGAATTAGGTTAAGAGAAATCTAAAAATCTCACCTGGTTGTTATAGTTAGATAAGCCCCTTGTTTCATTTACAGCTGTGTCTTTTCTTTTTTCCCCTATAAGTAAGTTCCTTGTATTTAACTCTGCAAATTAATGCAAGTAAATACCAGGCAGGTCACCCAAGGAGCATGCTATTTGTGAAAAATAACATTCAATTCTCTATTTCTTTGCAGATATGAAGGAACAAAGATGTATTATCAGTGTTATGTTGCAAAAAGAAAGCATGCAAATCAAGGAAAAGTAAAGATGAGATATCCTGAGAAGACTTGAAATTAGCAGAGTTGAAATTAAATTAATCCCTTTGAACCGATGAGCTTTCTGCCTTCCAAATTTGCTCCAACCTATCTCTGGTTCTATACTGTGACAATGGGGAATCTCAGTGACCTGTGGTTGCACCTAAAGGATATGCAACTTGCCTCTAATGCTGCTGGCAGATCTCTATCTCTGTTTCTTTCCACCTCCTTTCCTGGACAACCATTCCTCCTTTGCTCCATGAGTCTCTACTCTGTACCTTGTTTCTTTTTTCCCTAGTACTTAACTTTGAAGTTAACTCCCTGGGGGATGTTCATCTGATGTTCTTAACAAGCAAAGTCCAGCATTCTGTGAAACTCACATGCCTTTGGGCTTCACCACAGACTCAGATCATGGTCAAAGTTTTTCTTAGAGTCATTAACCTTTTTGCAGGGACTTGGTCCTTTCATAAACACTCAGACCACTGCTTACTTTCATTATCAAGGACCACAGGAACCCAGTGGCTTCATGACATTTTCATAGAAAACAGTTTGTAGCAATAGTTTCTAAATGTAAGCGATCTACCAGCCTTGTAGAAAATTCTGGGGATGTGCATACATGCAAATCATATACAGAAAACTCCTGGCTGCACTCTTACATTTGTCTTGGTTTAGCCTTAGGTCTTGTATTATCTATCATTTGTATAAGTTTTAACTTACCTTTAGTAATTTTGCTTAAAGCTGTTTCTCCTACAGTACACATGTTGTCACATGGTTTCATTTTATCTGCTGTGTGCACACATTTTGCTATTCTTTGGTGTATCTTTCCTAATCAGCTATTCCAATAAGAACAGTATCATTCATGTCTGACTCATTAACCATGCAGTCATTTCTATTTCACTTGGTTTTGCTCTTAGTAAAGAAATGTTTTATCAAAACGGTAAAGCTGAGCAAATAATTTACATCAAACACTTCATCTTCGCTCTCCTCCTGGGAAGTCTATGACCAGATTGCACTTATTTCTCAATTATTAATTGTTTATACTTTCCCAGCACTAGTTCATTTCTTGCTATATGGATTAATTACAGATATCTTAAACAGAAATTTCCTTCACTCTATAGTTAGGCAGCAAGGTCAGGTCACTTTGTTGCTGAACCCTGAGCTGTGTCATGCACAAGAATTCTTTACTTAGAAAAATACTAGTGTCAGTAAGTGGACAGCCCTTGAGTGTTTACAGAAAAACACACAGCTGTGTCTTTCCAGGTAAATGGATTGTGTTTTGGTTAACATTTGCATTTACATTTATCTTGTCAGGTTATGAGGATGCTAACCATGCAGCAGGCAAGTGAAGCTTTGTTTTGTACATTGGTGTACAAGGCTATTCTGAGTATCTGCAAAAAGTCCAAATGACACAAAATTCAGTGACTGCGAGTGTTAGATGTCCACCTTCCCTTGAAAGTGAAGTGGAACCAAGGTCAGCATATGGGTGCTCGTTCAGGCAACACCAGGCTGAAAACAGGGCATATCTGTCCTCTGAAAAGATCAACATCTGCCTCCGCTGTCCTTGAACAAGTCCACCAGTGGTATGAATTCACCTCACCTTTCTTTACTGACTTGCCAGTAAAGTCAGTAAAGGTAGCAATGCCTCCTCAGTGGGTCCTCTGAAGGCAGTACACCAGGAACACTGGTCTGGTCTACTTGTAAACAAGTCAGAAATAAGCTTGTATGTTTGTAAACTCACACAGATCTCTTTCCTGCGAACTGCAGAGGGGAATTTGGGGTGCCTCTCTGAAAGCACTAATCTGAATATCCCTTCAATGGGGGACAGTCCATCAGTCACAGATGAAATGTTGGGTTTCTCTGAGCTTCCTGTTTTCGCAAAGACCAAGCAAACTGCATATTTAAGGAGAAAACCCTTCTGTGTACGTTTTGTGAGGGGCAGTTTAGTTAGTTTTAAGATGTTTTAGTTGTTTAAAAGGAAAAAAAATCTGGTCAGACCACAAACACCTACGAGGTGCTGGAGCTTACCTTGCAAGTCACCAAATCTGTTTGTCTGAAATCTGTAGACAGACAAATATGTGACAAACACAATGATTTTAAAGGGGTTTAACAGACCTGAGCTGTTCAGAACTGTGCTTCTTCACCCAGGCCCATCCTCTGGGCCTGGTACTCTCAACTCACTCTTCAGGCAGCAGTCCCCTCTGTTAGGAGTTCAGGTCAGAACAGACCTGTAGTTGGCATAGAAACAATTTGAAATCTCCTGACAGGGCACTCTTCTGCCTCTCAGAGGGGATTTGCACTGCTCTGTTAATGAGCTAATAACATTTCAAAGCCTAAGGAGAAAAGATAGTGAAGGCAGAACTATAGCCCTTGTCAACCACAGGTGCAAGAACCACATTGCTTCCATTTTTAAAACTCGGGCTTCTTTATTACTTGGTTTAGCCTTGAAAAAAAATATGGTTCTTCAACACTCACCCTCAGCTTCCATGGCTTTAAGGTCTGGAGGTGTCCGGGCACTGGGTAAGTTCATGCTGGGTTGGGTCTTCATTGACAAGGGTCCTTATTATACAGATGCCATCTCTTAAGAGGGTAGCACATGATCCCGACACTAACATCTTAAGCAGATAGTCATAATCATCATAACATAAAAATGATGTATCTGACAGAGCTGTGCTTTCTGTTATCACCCCTGTTGTCTGTAATAGTGAATCTTAACAGGTATTTCTAATAAGCTGTGGCATGGGCTTGGCTTGCTGAACCTGGCAAAACTGTAAGAGAAATTAATGCATCTGGGTCTGTGATCTGCATCTAAAACTGAATTCTGCTTCAGGTCCCATCCCAGCATACAGCAGACAGGAGGAAGTTATATTATCTACTTTACAATTTATTCTAGGAAAATGTTTTGAGTGGATACAATCAGCGAGAGATTTGTCTTCCTTATTCAGCAGTTACGTATTCTCTGTTCTCTGCAGAACATGGTAATATTGTGGGGTGATTTCCTCACTGTCAGCTTATAAAAATACCACACTAATTTGTTGTAGTTGGAGTGGCTCTGCTGGGAACCCTTCCAAAGCAGTCAAATACCTACATGGACTGACTTGGCTGCCTGGCTTACTACATGCACTCTAAATATGGCAGGGTGAGACGTATTAGAACATACCAGCCTAGTCACCATCTCCCTGCTCTTGTACTCTTCATAGTAAAATCAATGCACATTGTGCTCTCAGGCTGGGGCTATTTTTAGGTGGCATTTTTCCACTCAGTCTGCAGCTGTTTTCAGTCACAAGCTTCTTTAACTAAAACAAATACACAGTCCTTGGCAAAGAAGAGGTTGTAAAGAGGATGGAATTGTGCACATGAATCTTGTGCCTGCCTCACGGAGTTTTACGTAGGGAGGGTCAGAGGGGAGCAAAGAGGATCCCGATGTCCTGGGAAGCTGAGGACACCACCTACCATTGTGATTAGTCCTACCTTCAGCTCTCTTCCAGAATGACCGATGAAGGACAGGTTTCTCAGGGCAGAAGAATGTGAGAGGAGGAGAGCTGGAAGGCCACCAGACCCAGCATTATCTGCAACACCTTCCTGAGAGATACACAGAGTCACAGTCTTTGCTGGGCCTTTTGACTTTAGTATGCACAAGCTCCTTAGCAGAATACGTAATCCCATCAGCCCTACTGTGCTGCTGTGATTTCCTCCTTCCCTCTCCACTTTGGGGAATGGAGAGAATGGAAAGAATGGGAAAAGTTGTCACATGGGATGTCTCAGAAACAGTTGGTCTCTAAGCTCTGACTTTTGGAGCATTTCCTAAGCTCTGCAAAGCATGAGAGCAGAGCTTCCCTTCAGTAACAGAAAGGAAACTGCTTTATTCTTTCTTCACCACTGCTCCCACTTGGCCCCAGGGTAGCAGTGAAAGTCCATAGGCCAGAGCTGCAGCTTTCTGTCTTCAGTGTGGGAATAGCTTAGTTGAACTTCCTGTCAATTAAGACCAGGGCAGAGCAGATTAATCCAACTTTGTCTTGTTTGGTAAATGGAGGTTGATGTCATATTAGGATACATTTGAAGTCAAAAGGGCATAACGGTAGCGAACTAACTGCCTTCAGCTTATTCGTGAGGCTCAAGGGACGAAGAGAAATGGAATTATCATATTGTCTGAAGCCACTCCCATCCAGCACAATGGACATCTTCATTGTCAACTGTGTAAAAAGATATGGTACTGACAAGATATAAATCTTGAGATATTTCTTAACCTTTAGTGCTGCATACAAGCCACGAACACTAAGAAGCCATACCCCCTCTCATATGGTTTTCATGTCATAAAATACCATGGTTGTGCTGGCTAACACCAGCAAGCAATATCTTCATTTCTCCATCATCCCATTCAATTTGTCCAACGAACATCACTGAAATAATGGGAATACTTTGGTGAACAGTACATGCTATGCTTGACAGCAACTGTTGGAAGGATTGGGAACTCAGATTGTAAAATCTCAGTTGACCTCCTTAATCTAAAGCAATGCACACTTCAAACACGGTATAAGGATCAGAGTGTCTTGCAGATATCACACTATTTAAAGAGATTCATTCTGTGACACAGGCCCTTCACTGTGAGGCTGGTGCAAGTAAAACAAGTATAGTTTTAGCTTTCTCTGTTTTCACTAGGCAGTGCACTTACTAGTGTCACTACATAAAGAGCTAGCCGGCTATGGTGGTAATTAAAAAAAGGCTGCATTATGAAAGTCATTTATGCTCATCTTTTGACTCACACTGTTGAAAAAAAGCTTTTGGTAGAGTCTACTGTTTCGTGTTTAATATGGAAACCTTCTCACACTGTCTGTCCATTAGGAGAAGTGCTGCCATCCTCCACGTGGACCATCTAAACCACAGATATGGAGTGCCTTGTTGTGCTATACTATCAAGTTCTTCACTAGGTTTTGTATGAAAAGCAAAGACACTTCTTCTTGAAATCAGAAGTGCCCAGATTATATTTCGCATGTGTGAGTTTCCTTGTTTTTATTAAAATTAAGTTTGCTCATTTGCCATTTTCAAGCTAGTTTGAAATGAGGATCACCTTGTATCCTAGGAAACACAGTGAGAATTTTATATGTGATCACATTTTTATCCATGTTATGAAAAAAGCAGATGGTAATTAGGTGCATTATTCATATGAAAGCTTGTTGAGCGCACTGTCTGTATGGTTCCAGCTTCGATTAGAACTTGTTTGGGAGAACTACTTCATGCCTTTCAATTGCCCCTCATTAAGTGTAATCATTACTCTTCTGTGGCCCCAGTCTGCTTTAATTTTTGCAAAACAGCATACACAATGCTATTTAAAAAAAAAAAAAAGGCAAGTTTCAGGGGTCCCTTTCATTCTGCTTGACATCAGTGTGACCTTCCTGTTCATCCAAATTCATCATTTTTGATTGCAGCTGTGAATGTGCCTTGTAAGAGACTACTTGGCAGTGGGAGAGGTGCACAGCTGTCATGCTTCAGGGACAGCACCGGAGCCATTAAGACACCAGCTCACCTACTTTCATAGTGCAAAGGATGCTGAGAGCACACTTAAGAGGATGGAACAGTTTGCTTAAGAAGGGAACCTGTCAGGACTTCTGTCTTTCCAAGCCTTCCACTATGGACAGAGTGACAGAGCAGAAAAAGCACAGCCATGCTGCAACAACAACAGTGTCTGCACCAGGATTTATGTTAGCTCAGTGTTGTCTACATATTTGCCTGTTTAGGAGAGTCCTAAATCATGCCCAGCAGGGTGACTGGAGGTTGCCAGATAGCTGGTTGAATAGCCAAAAATTTTCTGCTCCCCTCCAGGGACCCTTATCTCCTGCTGCAGGAGTTTGAGTCAGGGCAGTTTCCTGGGACCCAGAGAATCCAGGGCAGTAAAATCCTTCTGTAGAGCCTACAATAGTGACATCCTTCATTTCTGAGACTGATTATTTCACAAACCGGACAATCCCTTCAGTACTAGGGCAAAAACTGTGTTCTCCAAAGCCAGTGAAAAGGCAGACAATAACACCTGTGCCTTTTGCTAAGAGAAGGCCTCAGTGCCCCTTTAACAGCACATTTGCTGCTCACCTTACAGCAGGATGTTCTCTAGCCCACATCCAAACAGCACAATGCCCATCAAACAAGACTTGCCTTCTAGTTTGCAATCTCCTCCTCCCAAGAAACACAGCTGGAAAAATCCAAACGTAGCTGCTTCCCCTTCCACCTTTGACATTTTCTTAATTTATTCACAATTAAGCTTTCCATATGGATAGGACACAGGTGGTGGTGGCTTCTCTTAACTTCTGTCCAGGAAGAACAGTGGCTGTGCTTGTACTGCCAGATCTCTGCAGCATTCAGTCGAGGTACTGCTGTCTCAAAAAGCTGACAGGCCTTCGAAGCAAATCAAGCTGACATAATCCCAGGAGACCATGCTAAGGATTTCCAGATCTCTGTTGGTAGTTCTGCTAAAAGTTCCCTATAGTCCCCTCAATCTCTTACTTTTGGCTTTTCAAATGGCACAAAATGTAGTCATTTTTGTCCTTTTTGTCCTAACACTGAGCGCTCACTGTGTCCTGATGACATTAGTGATCCCATATGAATAAACTGATGCACCATCAACTAACACACCACATCCCATCTCTTTATGGATGCAGATGTTTCCCTGCCTCTTTCCAAAACATGAATCCAATATCCAGTTCTTCTTTCTCAAAAGTCTTCAGTTAGATATCCCCCCTCAAACTAAATTTAGGCATTTCCACCTGTGCAGCTTTGCAACTCAGAAGGTAGGAACGTATACAGGAAAATACAGTGGGATGACCAACAGAACTGAGTTACACCAGAGTGACTGGATGGGGCACTCACTTCAAAGCCTGACTGTCATTTTAAAACATCCATCCTAGAGACCCTGGAACAACTGCATGGCTACACCTACTCTTCCAGAAGTTCAAGGTCCACCTGCAGTACAGCATTTCCAGTGAGCCATACAGTCCTAAGAAGGAATTACCCTCAACTGAATGACGAGGAAGTAGGACCCACCACACAAAAGTGTCCTTGTTTCTCCCTGAAAAAATCTTGTCAGCCCAGCCCAGTCTTGCACTTGGGCTTCCTCCAGAGACTTCTCTGTGAAAGAAACCCAAGAAGTCCTCACAGATGGCACTCAGACTTGGAGATCTCCATATGGAAAATATTTTTGGAAAGACAAATAACTCTAAGTGGGTCAGACAAGGAGATTTATTTTATACTGCCCCTGAAAATAAAGAAGGGTAAGGCTATTGTTTGCCTGCTTGTGCTACACAGCGGTTTCTGTAACCTTCTATAGCATGCTAAAATGGGCAAATAAGGATATTCAAGTGCATATTAACACTTGCATTATGTGAGGAAGTGTGTGTATGCAAGTGTTTAAGAGAGAGGCTATTTAATCTTATCAGTACTGTAGATGTCCGTTTTATTTGTTTTGTGGTTAGGATATTAGCAGCTTCTACTACGTGATCTGTATTTGCTTCTGAAGAAATTAATTTCAGTGTTTTCCTTAATGATAAACCGAAGCTCTTAATGTCTTCTCTCTCCTTTGTAGCAGACAATACACTCAGACAGTGCCAACTGTGTCCTACAGAAATAGATTGCTTTGAAGCACCCATCAATAAACAGATGTGAGGGTCCAAATAAACCTAGTTAAATATACACTTGACTAAACAATGCACCAACACATTTAAGACTTTTTTTGCTTTGTTTTATTTTGTTTTTTTCATTTGAAATGTTTGCCAAGTCCCTGACTGACACAGTAGATAAGATGGTCCTTTTAAGAGCCAACATAGCCGTCTTCAACACCAGTCTGCTGGAAGAAAGGCAACACAAGCCTCCCATGAAATCAAAATGATTGAAATTTTGTGCTTTGCTAATCATAAAATCCAAGAGAAATCACTTAGAATTCCTTGTGCTTTGAGTAGGTTACCATTTAAAGTCTCACCAGGATTTCCAGTATAGATTTTTATCATTCATTTTGAAG
Source organism: Coracopsis vasa (assembly GCA_026283785.1). Taxonomy (NCBI): domain Eukaryota; kingdom Metazoa; phylum Chordata; class Aves; order Psittaciformes; family Psittacidae; genus Coracopsis; species Coracopsis vasa. The sequence goes on along the minus strand of JANHGB010021620.1, from coordinate 24,491 downwards.
CCTCTGCCATCAGAAAAGTTGCTCTCCTCTCTAATAACTCAGCTTAGGAATGACCTTGAGGCTTGTGACAAGTTTTCTGACTCACCTTCTGCTGCCTCTGGTAATGAGATATCTGTATTGCAGTGACCTATCAGACAGCTAAAGGCACACATCTCTGTCAGCGTTGTAAACCCTATTTCACATGAGACCCCAGATGAACCACAGGAATCCTGAGTTCTTCCTCCTATGGTTTCCACCTGCACATCAGTATAAATGGCCCTTATTTGTGGATCTACCTGTGTCCTCTTTCACAGGCAGTGGCTTGCTGTACTTATGGAGTCCCTTGATAAGAGAAGTCTATAAATTGTGTGAAGGAGAGAACAGCATCCTGTGAACAGGTCTCCTGTCCTAAGGGTGCAGTCTGGTACAGCTGCAAGCCAAAGGCCATGCCTCACAGTACAGCTCTGCTTCTCAATCACATGCTGTCATTTAGAAAAAGTCAATTTCTGAGCCTGTCTTCCTGTGAAGAAACAGAAGAACCCAATCTACAACTGATTTTAGACATGGTGATGCTGCCTAAATTAGACAAGGCCCTGAAACAGTGGGCCTGCTGGGTGCGTAGGATGCCATTCATCTGTCCCAGTATCAGTATTCATATCTAAATTCCTAACCTTAGGTGTCTGTCTCAGTACAAGTCCTTTTAGCACCCTATTAATGGCCTTTGCCTAGAAAAATTCCCAACATTCTCCATCCCATGATCCACCTACCCACTTACCAAATCCTCTAGACCTCCTAATTGCTTTTCCAGGACAGGCACATGTCCCTGCTCTAAGCTTTATAAGCCAAGTTGAAAATACAAAGTGAAGCAAAACAGATGGAATTTCATAACCAATTAAATACTACAGAGGGAACCATAATGCGTAGGATCCTCATTTTCAGACTGAAGTCAGTTATCTTGTTAAGCCTCCTTGAAGCTGTGACAGATCCCCTATGTTCTCTTCCGCAGCCTCAGAGCTCAGGGGTGATCCTGCACATTATGAGCATGCTGAGGTCCTGCTGCAGGACTAAGACCTTGCTCCAGAGAACCTTGCACCTCTCCTCATTCTAACTTCTCAACATGTCTGGCGTGCAGTAAGCCTGTGCTTCCTTTGGTATTACTGGTCTGATTTTCTGTGTTTGCCTTGTAGTGCTTCTCAGCTCAATGAAAACATGGACTAACTGTTAGAGAAGGTTCTTTAAACAGCTAGGAGATACTGGGTTCATGGCCATTAAGTGTTACGGGCTTGTAGAAGATAAATCCATGCCAAATATCAGTGACGAATTTCTATGGTAGAAAGGTAGGGCTAACGGGAGTAGGAACCCCCTTGGTCTAAGCTTTCACTCCTGTCACAGCCTGAGCTTGTGGAAATCAAAGTTTATAATACTCTTAAGCAAGAGGAGGACCTGGTTCAACTGAATTACAAGAGAGTAAGATCAGCACATATGAAGTGAATTAGGTCTAAAATATGAAGGGTCCAGGGATTTTTTTAGTAAAATATCTGATAAAACTCCCCAAAACCTTACCCACTAAATTAATTCAAATGGGCTACTGCAGATTTTCAGTGTGGATATAAATGCGGTGACGGTGCAGGGAATCACCCCATAAGAAGCTGTACAGACCATCACTTCTGACATTATTGTCAATGGATTGGAGAAGAGTCAAAGAGAAAGCTTGATCCTGCAGAGAGAACTCCCAGTATGGAGCACACTGCCTGAGGAGCAACACAGGTGCCACCAGCATGGGCTACTCAAATGAGAATGTGAGATTTGCAGCACCACCAGATACGGAATGGGCAGGAAAACACTAAATCAATTATCCTACCACAGGACCGAAGTGTGTTGCATTGGCAGGTGTCACACCGAGGACATAAGAAGCAACTAACTGGTGTAGGTAGGTGGAAAAGTTGAAAAGTGAGCTGGGATGGCCTTTTGAGAGGGATATGTTCCCTGCTGATGAGCTGATCTTTGGCTCTTTTCTCATCTGAAGCCAGTGTGCAGCATAAGGGAAAGTGAAAAGGAGGAGCAATGAAAGATGCTGAGGTTAGGGAAGGATGCATTGACACTGTTCCTTTCTGAGCTGCACAAACTTCCTGTGCCTGTATATGTGTGTTCATACGAGAAAGGGATACAGAAAACACCACACTGCTTGTTGTGAAAGGTTACAGGAGTAAAAAGAAACACAGAGGTAACGTAAGAAAGATGTTTCTAGTTAGTAGTGGTACAGCAGTCAATTGAATGTGTGTCAATTCCCTTTCTTCCTCTCTGCACTCAATATATATATTTAGATGTGAGCAGAGACATTGTTAATCTCAGATCCCAAATGCCACTTTGGTAACTGCCAAGATTTGGGGAGGGCTGCTGTAGCAGCAGTAATACGACATTATGTTTTCTGTCCTGATGGACGACTGTATGTGAAGTGCTCCTGTCTCCAATACGTACAATATTTCAAACTTTCCTGCCAAAAATAAAAATGGAAAAAATCAAGAAAGCCTTGAGGCAACAATAACTTATTTGACATCAAGTTACATGGGTTTTACATGTTTATTTCCTCAAATATTCAATTAAAAGCTTACTTACTGTGGCAGATGTCATATCACATGGTGCATATGCTCCCTCTCCAATACAGAGCAGCTTTTTAGAACTGACTGCCAAAATGTTGTAAGAACTTTTATAATGGTTTCAGGATGAAGCATAAAATGTAATAAGTCACACATTTTTGTGCGTTTTTTATTGATAATTTGGTACTAGTTTTCTGTTTAGGGGTGGGGTTTTTTGGGGGGAAGGAGGAATTGTTTCCATGCAAAGAGGGAGAGATGGAAACTGTTGGGTATTTGGAAACTGGGCATAGCTGCTTTGTTGTGAAAAGACAGCTGGAGTGACCTGAGTGAGACAAGTTTCCTTTGGTCTGCTCTTGTTCCTGCATGTGAAATGCAAGAAGTATGTGTAACTACTAATAAGAAATACTTTGGTAAGTTTAGTTCCATTGAAAGCTTTTCACCTCTCTGAAAAAGATCTCTGAAAACTCCATTGTTGGCAATTTGGTTAGATATTATGTGGGTAAAACCAGGCTGATTTCCAAAATCCTTGTCTGACTCCCATTCATAAATTAGCGCATGTGTTAACCAAACTTCGATTAAATATTAAATAGATGTAATGCATCTACATCTATCCAAATCTGGTACAGCCACCTGTTATACCTCACAGCATAAGCCAGCCATTAGTGACTTTCAAGAAGAAAGATGTTTTCTGGTTGACAGAGTCATCCATACTGGAGATACCAAATGCTTTGCCATGGCATTTAAAATCAAGTCCTGAATCAAGGATGCTGGACTACCTACATAGGGTCTAATCAGTTGTGATAACCTCCGTGTCTTTCTTTTCACTGGCGCTAGTATGAGCTCTGAAAAAACTCCGAAGAATCATGAGAAAAAAGCTGCGAAAAAAAGAAGACTGAAGGTAACAACACTCGTATTTGTTTGCACCTACTGAAGCCTTGTATAAACCCAAGGAGCAGGGTCCCTGGAAAGATTACTGGCTTGTTCAGCGAAGGAACACCAGACCTAGGAAAGAGGGTGAGTTTCCACAACATGACCATAACTCATGCCAGCTGACACGTTACACACAGGACAAGAGTGAGGCAGTAATGTGGATCTGTCTTCACTAGCATCAGTGCCTGCTCCGATCTCTATAAACAACACATGTCAGCGCTGGATCAATATACTTGAAATGACAGAAATTTATGGATTCTGAGGAGCTTTTAGGAAAAAAAAAAAATAAAAAAAAGTAAATTCCAAAGTCTCTTTACTGCAGAGTAAATCCTGACTGTCATCTGAACTTAGCTCTCTGTGGTTGCCCACAGGCAGTCTTTAACCCTTGAACCAGTGCTTTCAACCCAGGACAGGTAGTGTTTGAACTGAAGCTTTCGTTTCACTTCAGCATGGGCTTATGACCCACTTTCTTTGCCTTACGATGATAGGGTAATCAAAGCCCATGGCTGTGAGACTCCCAAAACATTTCTCTCTCCTCTTCTGGATATGATTAAGAGATGAAACTGCCTGTTTGACTCCTTCCTGCAAAATTTCTACAGCATGCAAGCAGAGATGCCATGCACAAAAACCAGACTGGACTAACTCACTCAAGAAGAACAGGAAAAGCTTAGAGGTTGCCCATTATCTAGTAGCACAACAGAGGTGAGGCTGCTGCAGCTCCATGTCTCCAGGTCCTGCCACTAGTGAGGCTGAGTATGTATTCCCAAAAGGCAGACACAGACGCATATACACAATCACAGAACCATTTAGGTTGGAAAAGACCTTTAAGGTCATCAAGTCCAACTGTAAACCCAGTGCTGTCAAGTTCATCACTAAACCATGTCCCCAGGTGCCACATCTACATGTCTTTTAAATACCTCCAGGGATGGTGACTCCACCACTTCCCTGGACAGCCTGTTACAATGATTGACAACTCTTTGAGTCAAGAAATTTTTCCTAATAACCAATCTAAACCTCCCCTGGTGCAGCTTGAGACCACTTCCTCTTGTTCAATTGCTTGTTACTTGGGAGAAGAGACCGACCCTATCTCACCACAAACTCCTTTCAGGCAGTTGTAGGGAGCAATATGGTCCCCTCTGAGCCTTCTCTTCTCCAGACTAAACAACCCCAGTTCCCTCAGCCATTCCTTATCAGACTTGTGCTCCAGGCCCTTCACCAGCTCCGTTGCCCTTTCTTGGACGCACTCCAGCACCTCAATGTTTTTCTTGTAGTGAAGAGCCCAGAACTGAACACAGGATTCAAGGTGCAGCCTCACCAGTGCTCAGTACAGGAGGATGATCACTGCCCTGATCCTGCTGCCACACTATTGCTAATACAGGCCAGGATGCTGTTGGTCTTCTTGGCTGACTGGGCACAAGCTGGCTCGTGCTCAGCAGCCATCAAACAGCACCCCCACGTCCTTTTTCACAGAGCAGCTTTCCAGCCACTCTTCCCCAGATCTGTAGCATTGCATGGGGTTGTCATGGCCCAGGTGCAGAACCCAGCATTGAGCCTTGTTGAACCTCATACAAGTGGCTCAGCCCATGGATCCAGCCTATCCAGATCCCTCTGTGGAGCCCTCCTACCCTAAAGCACATCAAGACTCCCGCCCAACTTAGTGTCAATTGCAAACTTGCTGAGGGTGCACTCGATTCCTTCATCCAGATCACTGATAAAGATAATAAACAGAACTGGGCTCAATACTAGGCCCTGGGGAACACCACTTGTGACTGACCACCAGCTGGATTTAAGTCCATTCACCACAACTCTGGGCTGAAAGAGTGAGTCAACCTGACTCCCATGGTTGGACAAGCATACTAAGCAGCAGCGTCTCTACATACTGCCCGTCTCTTCCAGCACATGAGGCAGAGGAACACCATGTACATAGTACTTGAAAATTGGTTTAAAACTGGATTAACCACTTAATCCGGTCAATTGCCAGCTTTTTCACTGACCATTCTCTGGAATGGATGTTCTCAGGATTGCACAACTTGGTATACACTTTTCACTGCATGCCATTGGAAGGTGTTGCAATGAAAATTACCTTCTAAAGTAAGGATATGTTTTGTAAATACACAAAGAAGATTCATGCACCTTTTAGAGGAATTGGCTATACGAGGACCTGTAAAAGATAAATAAAAGCTGTAAAGTGGTGTGCTGCTGTGTAATTTCAAATGCTGGTACAAATTTCAGATATGAACGGAAACTCTGATCTTCTTAGATACTGTAGTTTACAATTTGATTCGTTCAGATCAGCTGGTAAAATTCCATTAGGGACAAGAGTTAGGTGAATAAGGACCTTTGTAAGTACAGCAGTGATGTTCACTTTGTAGAACCCAGCCTATAAGAACAAGTTACTTATCCCAGGTCTAAGACAGCAATGAAACAATCTGAACAAAGTATTTGAAGTTGGGTGCTACTTTGAGACTGCAATTAAAGCACTAACACCACATCTTACATATATATCAGTCCCAGTGTTACTGATTGGTTTTTAATGCATTCCAACCTTGCAACTACTGTTCCTTGGAGACAATTGGTCCTTTGTCATTTTGATGGGGAAACATGCAAAAGAGCCATGGGAAGACTTTTGCATCCACCCACATTTCCCCATTATTGTTGGACTGCTCCCTTCAGCAAATTTTCAAATAGATTTTCTCATTCAGTTTCCCATGAATCCAGCATTTCTAGTTCCATTACTGCTTTCCATACCACCATCTAAGGTGCTTCAGGGCTTGGAAATTCTTCCATGACATTGCTATGTTTTAAATTATTTTTCTCAGCCCATTTCTACTACTACTGTAATTGTGTGGGGTGTATTGCCCTAACCCACTGATATTAAGCCATGCTCCACAAGTCTGGTTGGTGGTCAAAAGCTGTTCCATATTGACCTGTGCCTTTAATTAAAAAGCTGGTGAGATCAACTCCAGCAACCTCACAAGAAACCCTGAGTGCTGACAGCAGTCACATTAGTACAGTAACTTTGGGAATTTGCCTTCTGGGCTATCCATGTCCCTGGAATGCTGGACTGGGATTCAAAACGTGCATTTCTGCTAAACCTTGTGAGTAAGTGGAAGGTGGAAGTGAGGGTAAGAAGGTTGCACAGAATATGACCCAGAAAAGTAAAGCCTTTGAAAGAGTGCTGCTCCACAGTTGCAGTTACCCAAAGTTACTGAGAAATCCAACTTGCAGAACAGAGCTGTGAAGAAAAGAAAGTGCTGGAATTTAATTTCCTGCACAAGACTGAACAGCAGGACCCCTTTGAAAGACTTCATCTGACAGCAAAGCTTCCACAAAAATAAATTGTGGTTTAGGGTCTCTATTGACAGCTAAAAGCATAGACCAAATGTCAGCACAGTCGTATTCTAAAATGGGTGCTTATAAGCATAATTTGTTGAGGAACCAAGAGCAGCATCTGTAGCAATAGCAATTTCCCCTCCTGTGTCTCTGCAAAAGATGATTGCCTACATCTCCACTTCCTTTTATCAAGCAATGGCTACTCCAGGCTCTGTCCAAAGACACTGGCTGGTAAAGGAGAACAGGCATAAAGGTCCCTTTTGATCTTGAAATCTCTAGTCTTACGGGGAACGCTGTGGTTATATCCACTGCACAGTTCAACAAAGGGAAAACTCCATTTCAGTCTCACATGGGAAAAATCCTGCCCACCCACAACTTAATGAGTGAACTTAATGAATATGGAAATTAAACAAATAAACAATATAGAACTGAAACATTGGCTGGGTTCCTCAGGCATGAGGAACCTGGGTGCTCATTTGTGGAAGCCAGGAGATAAGATAGTTCCCATCTTGTGTTCACACCCACATGGAAAGATGGGAGCTAGAGGGAAAGTCAGCACCAGCAATTGCTCAAAATTACTCTGATCTTCCTAAGAAGACTTATTACTGGCTCTACTCTGAGCAAAGAACGTGGTCACAGAAAGGCTGAATATGTGCTCACACACCAATGAGAGAGGTAATTCCTGCAAGAAAAACATAAAACGAACAAACAATTCTTCCCTTGATTTGACAGGTCAGGTTTAAGATCTTGTTACAAATACACTTCTTGATCTGTTTTATGGCATCATGCTCAGTGTGTAATAACTAAGAAAGCTTTGCTACCAGCCATCCAGTAGTTGGAGACTGAATTACATTAGAGCTTTTTGGGATTTGTTTTTAACAAATCAATGTCAAGGGACATCGCTTTCTGCATGTTTGGGTGTGTAGTATTTCTCCTTTCTTTCTTCTGGGGGGGTGTGCAGTATTTCTCCTCTTTGAACTTACCTGTGACAGCCACTGCTCAATTTCAGTTTTTCTGTGGAATACTGGGACCTTCAGATACATCCATATTGCAACCAGGATCAATCAGAAAGCCGATTTTCCAGAAACTGCACACAACTCGTTTGAGGGAGAGACCACACTAGGGGTACTGTGGGTTAGAGGTGGAAAAGTGGACACTGACCAGAAAATATCACTTGTGGGAAATACTGGAAATCAGGAATAAAGCTTTAGTAATTTAAAAATTAGATTCTAATAAAAATGTGTAAACATATTGTAACAGGTTATTGGAAAGGAAAAATAACTTTCATATATTCTTGTGCATTGTAAAAACTCAACAGAGCTAATCTGTTTGACATGGGAAGCAGTGACCTGCTCCTGGTGTTTCAACTCATTTTATTAATAAAGGTTTTCTGAGGTGAATGTATTAGATACCAAAGACAAGCTCTTTAAGAACTTGGATAGTTAAATGAATCGTTCAAGGCTTTTAACTCTACTCAACCATATTACGATGGAGAAATTTAGTCATAATATATGACAGTTATTGGAACCAAGGTAGGTGATCTAGGAGATGGCCCCTCTGGGCCTGCAATATTGGCCTACAGTAGTGCATAACCAAAGGGAGAACATTTATTTTCTGAAGATACTATCTTTTGGAAAACTTTGCTTGCTTATCTGATCAATAATTAAAGAGGATGTGTACTGACCTGTCAAAGAATATTAAAAGAGCTATCTGAAACAACCTTGCAAAGTACTCTAAACATGTGCAGGAACAGAAATTATTTGGTCCGCTCAGATCTTGAAGTCAACTACTCATTTATCAGAGTCCATAGTGAAAGATGGGTGCTTCCAGGGGTTGATTCTTCTCGGCTGTTGGACAGTTAGCTGTAGATGGGATGAATTGTCTCCTGTTTCTCTGCATTAATTAAAGAGGAAGCTGAGATCACTAACATAGACTAAACTCCAGTTTTAGATTGTCACAGCTAAATGAGTTCTCGCCTTACACTTTTCTGATTTGGAAACCAAACATTATCTTTAGGGGTATACCGTAAGTACAATGCACCTACATATATCAGAGTGCACTGTCCTATTCATGAATGTAGCGTTAAGTAAAAGATTAGGTAAGTAAAAGATTGTGCTTTCTTTTGATGTCTGAGGCATTGACTGAGAGTGAAACTGGCCCCCACCAGAGCCTTTGCAGATAGCAGGCAGCTGTCACTCATGTGAGCTCCCACTATGCAGTGCAGGTCTCAGTAAATGGTGAACATGCTTAGAATAGAATTGGGCATAGGAACTATTACTGTAATGTATCAGGCAGGTCCTTTCTTTTTCCTGGGTTTTGGATCATACAGGTCTGTTTGGAAAAATAAGTATTGGTCTTCAGGCCGAATACTACCAATATTTATGTTTGTATGAATATGTTCAGAATTATCATTGTTTTGAGTCAAAGGCATTCTCCTTCTGGAAACATTTTATCATCTGTAAGTTAGAGCTGACATTATTACCGCTTTGTTCCCTAGATAAAACTGGTTTTGCAAATGTAAAGGCTGGGACTTACATCAGAAGGGAAAGAAAAGCCCTTAGAAACACAGCATGGGAATTTTGGCTCCTTTGAAATCAATGGCAGAACTTTCACTGACTTTAGTGGGGCTGGGATTTCAGGAAGTGACGATGAACTCCTGCATGCAGCTGCTAAAGCAATGGCAAGCATCCCCAGTGTGATTTCTGAGACTTCTACAGGTTAATTTAGCCTTCACTAAATCCAGTGGCTTTCCTTTAATTCCCCTTTAAAAATATTTTCTTTTTAGAGGAATGCACCACAAATGAAAATTGTTCTGCTGCTGTTCTTTGCAACACTGGATGTAAATTACATGTGCTAAGTGGATGATCCATTGTGTAGGAAGTAGGAAGTACAAGACAACAGGGAGTATTTATCTGTCATTGCGAAGTAAACAGAGCTAAGAATTAAAGATGAAGTGGGAAGAAAAGGGAAGGATGCATATTGACTGAATAACCAGAGCATCATTATTTTCAAATCTATCTGTAATCTACCTGTTCTGTAATTGTGATTAAAGCTATCTTTAATTCATCTTGGATTTACATTTATCTTGTTTGGTTTCTGACCATGTATTTGGGGAATTTTAAAAACTGCTATTCTCTGATTCAGTGAAATTTGAAAAAAAATATATGTCAGTTAAAAACCAAATGATATACGTGAAAAAGGAACACAAAGATACATTGGGAAAACATGAAGTGAATAATCAACTGCACGGCACAGATCGGAGGGCTTAAAATAACACACAGCAAATGTGCACAATTATTCTGAGGAAACGAAAAATGATCAGCAGATCCACTCAAATAAATGCAAACAAATTGTCTTTAACCCGGTGCATCTCTAAGAAAAACAGGTGAAATCCCATCCCTCTCCCTGGGAGAAAATGCTCTAAACTTCCTAGAGAGAGACACTCTAGGAGTGATTAACAACAGCATCAGCTGATCTTTGTACCGTGTTTTAGAGATCAGTCTTCTCACTAAAGAGTGAGGTTAATAGATGCATCCAGATTATTCATTTTCAGCTGTTTCTAGTTTAGCTAACATATAAAATACTATGTACAATAGCCATGGTTTGGAGGCATTGTTTCTGCATTCCTTTTTTAATTTTAGCAGCTATATTTTTTCTCTTAATCCCTATAATAATCCTGTTTTGAGGCATGCTTAATTATTTAACTTTGCCATTCTCTCAGGGAAACTATGGACTAAATTGCATGCATGTTATTAATACAAGGCACCATTTTGCTAGCTAATTTAAAATTTCACACCCACATCAAACAGGCAGATGTCTATAATCAATTATTTGTGATCCCACTCAACTGTGCAGAGCAGACAGAGCCCGCGCTCCTGTTCTCCCTCCCTGCTGTGAGGGCAGCATCCTGCCGTCAGGTCCCCTCGGAAACCCAGCCCTGCACACACTGGTACACCATCACTTGAATCTCCCAATTTCACAGCCTTTCTCCCTTAATGCCATGCTCAGTGGACACAGCTGGCTCCTCTTTTCTTTTTGGAAGTTGTCTTTTTTGAAAGAAATTCCTTTACTACTCCTTGATTGCCGTTGGATACACTCTGGCTCAGCATGCTTCTCAGCTTAATTGTGATTATTTCTGGCCCAACTTTGGGCCCCACCAAACCAACAGGCGGAATTTCTCCCAGAAAGGGGGAAAAGGCAAATTTAAACTCTCCTCCCAGTTGGTTTTGCTTTTAATTTAGAAATGAAGAGCATATATTTATTTCAAAAGGTTACGTGTCCCTTTTCTTCATTCTTAGCTCTCACATTCATTTTGTATTGCAACGACTTCATTTTAAGCCTTGTGCTCTACAGTCTTGTTTCCACTGTAATGCTGTTTAATGTAGCAACACAAACCTGGCAAGTGACCTGAATTTCACAGATCAACTGCAACCACACGGGAGACCTGCAACAAGAATGTTTTGTTTCCTCTCTTGATGTTCTAATTGCTGCCCATGATCCAACTGCTCCCCCATCTGACCTTGTATGCAATTTTCATTGCTTATTCTTTGGAGGTTGTCTAGATGTATGACAAGTCTGCAATTCCTCTTGCTATAATGCATATTCAGCACCTGATCAGCTGCGTGTCTCTGGGTGTGAGACAGTCTAAATGGAGTCATATCAAATGAATTATGTGATGTACAGGGTGTCTTCAAGTATGTCATAAACATAGTGTATAAGCCAGATTCAGAAGGCAAAGCCCTACTCTCAGTTGAATATTTTGCATGGACCATCTGAGAATTCAGATGTCTTAATAGATATAATAATAGAGGTTCTTTTCTAGAGCAAGCAAGACACTTTGGACAGCCCAAATGGCTGGAACATTGGTACAGGCTTGTAAAACCTGATGATGCTTTGAATGTGCTATGCACCTTTCCTGCGGTAGTCTTTTTTCTAGCTCTGTTCTTCAGACAATATCTCAATTCACTAAGAGACACAGAAAGAGTGAGGATGAGTGTAGGGGATGCAGCAGAGAAACCAAGATAATATCAGCTTCTTTTGTCAATACTTTTACAATTCTATATACATTCATTGTATTCTGAATCAATCAGCCACTTTCTCTCAGGGCCAGAACAGACTGCTACCCACAAGCTAGTGTGGACTCTTGTTGACCACATTCAATTTCTTCTTTCATTTCCTATGTTTTTGTTAACTAGAGAACTAGATCACTCTGGACTAGAGCATTCATTTTCATTAAAAGTTCAAGGCCATCCCATGAGTATGGATCAACTTAACAGTAAGACTTAAAACTCTTGGTGACAGCTTTATTTACTCCTCCTTCATGCACAGTATGTTCCTTATATCCCATATGCCTTCTCCCTCAGAAACAGCAACCTCAACATTCACAAAAAAAAACCCCAATATATTTTTAGTATGCATCTATACATTACTAAAAGTAGGCCTGACTTGGAAACCATGCTTCACAGTTAACTTTGGGAATGAAAAAAGAAATCTAATGCGGCTTCTGGAGGGGGGTCTATTTCTAACTTGTGAAGGTGTGATTTTCTATAACTGGGGAACACCAACCAGTGACTGGGTGAAGAGGGTTAGAGCAGCTGGGGAGCGCTTTCTTCAAGATCACCAGCGGAAAAGGGGGACCCCTCAAATGCACTTTCTCTATCTGGCCCTAAGCCCAGCCAGACAAGCTTCCAGGAGGGGAGATATTCTCAGACTTTCTGGTCCTCAGGGACAGCATCCTCTTGCTTTCTATAGCTACCTGACAGATTCCCTGCAAGGAAGATCTCTTCATTTGTTAACCTCCATATCTGCTGCCGCTGGCATGCTGAATCTAGAAGCCATCTCTGGCTGCTACCCTGCTGGATGGAACCCATGTCCAGTGGCAAAGGACTGTGAGACTTAAAGGTACTAGATGCTGGGCTACACTTTTTCATAGTTAGATGCTTATATTCACTTCCACCAACTGAAAATTCATAGCAGTCAGCTCATAAAATGTGTTTGCTTCTCCTGTCTTGATACATGTCATGGACTCAGATTTAGATATGCTCCATCTCATTCAAACATGGGAAGACGTGCTGAAACAAACTGGACTAAGACAACACTGACCTGAATGAGTTTTCTACCAGTTCTGTAATTAGCCATATCTTATTCTTAAATGAGAAAGCCCCAGAGGACTAATTTGTCTCTTTCCCAAAGTCTCCTTTGCACAATTGCCAATTGACAGAGCTAGTATAACCCCAAAATCACATCTCTGACTGTGTGGCGTGCTTTCAAGGCACACAGACGTCCACTGACAGAACCTTGAGCTGAAACACACAAATGCACCTGACATCTGTGGCAAATCCTACGATTATTAATGCTAACATTAGAAGAACTTAACTAATGGAGCAACACATCTGGATTTGTAGCAGAAAAATATCAGGACTAAGGAAGTGAAATTATATTCTCAGGAATGAATTATTCACTACATGTGTACAACCAGCAGGAAGAGAACTGCAGGCTGAGGAAAACATGTTCAAACTTACCAACAAAAATAAATACATGAAAGTGTGATGTGAACATCAGCTACATTTCCTAGGCAAAAGCTCCACATGGGGGCCTGAAATCCAACTATATTTGCATTTTGACATATTATCACCAGAAAAGACATAACAATGCAACCCCTGAGGCAAGGGAGTTCAACATTGCCAGGCCATCTGGGCTTTTTTCTTACGGGTGGAAAATTCTTCTGCTCCCAAATGTCCTACAGGATTGTAGGGATGGAATTAAAGAGGGTAAATGAGGGATGCCCTGCCTTAGAAACAATTAAGCTATTGCAAGGAATCATCCAGACAAAAAGCCTGTATTCTTGAACAAAGCAGAGATGGTTTTGCACTGCCTCCCTGAACCTGTCATCCACTTGCTTCCCCTTTCTTCCCAGTCTCGATGAGCTCACTGTTATATGCTGTCACTCTTCACAAAGCTGTTTCCCTTCCTCTCTTTCTCATTTTCCCTCTGAGCTGATCCCCTCTCTTTGATTTACCATTAACCCTTATCCGAGGCACATCACTCCTAAACACGCACACATACACACACATGAGTCCTGAAGACAGATTATGATGATGCACATGAATTAGTCTTCTTGAGGACTGCAAAGAGTGGCATAAATGGGAAGGATTCTAAAACTCTGTAGGTCTAGTTTGATAAAGCAATTGATGGCTGCACAAGGTTTGCCTTTAAGGGGATAAAGGAAAGAGTTACTGTGCTGCTCATAGAACCTTCAGAATTTAGGGAAAAAAAAAAGGAAAGCACTTTGAAATGCTGTCATGGGACTGCCCACTTTGAAGTTGTGCTAGGAAACCCATCCTCAAGTGTTTATGCTCCTGGGAAAACTCAGCCCAGATGTGACAGCAAAAACTGTGATGCTTGAGCCACAGTTACAAGACCTTGCCATGAGGGAGCACTACATGTGTGGAAATGAATGGAACTAAAGTACATTTCAATCAAGGAACCGACGCTGATATGCTTTGAATCAAACAAAGAAACTTGGGTCTCTACTGACGCCTCCAAGGATGGCCCTGGGGCAATGCTGTTCCAGGAGAACAGAAGAGAAGCGCCTGGCTTTCTATGGCATCTGTTACAAGAGTGATGGCTGAGCCTCAACAAAAACATGTCTGACTCTAAATAAAGTTTAGGTATGGCCCATGAATGTATGACATTTTCCAGGTATATGTAAGCTTTGTAACTAAACAGAAACTGGTCTTCAGAATTACTTTTTGCTTAAATACAACATAATTTGTATATATGTGTGTATACATACACACACATATATTAAGGAATTTGAATCATATGTCTGTACAATCAAGCCTAGCGGTGAAACTACAGAGTCAGTTATTTGACTTTCAGACAATGAATGGTAGGAGGTCGGTAAATGCAAAAGTATGTGGCAGATGCAAAGGCATTCTCTTATTTTGACTTCATTACAGAAAAGCACATGTGAATGTGTGTGTTCATGCAAGTGGCAGCTCAACATGGATATGAGGAAGCTGAAACCCCCGTGCTCTTTGCTAGCTCACTGAAGGTCATCAGAGCAGAACATAAGGCAAATTTCAGTCAGGCTTTGAAGAGGCTGTCAGTAAGGTGGTTTCTATTTCCACACATGAGGGCCACCACGGTAGCTAGAGGGAGCAGCTGCAAGGCAAGTGGTGGGCAGGCCAGAAATGGACATCTTCAGTCAGACATTACCCACGGTAAATAAGAAGGAAAGTCACTTTACAGATTTTCTGTCACTTGGAGCTGGTGGCCAGCAAGTTCATGTCAGACTCTTAAACAGGATTTCCCAAATGGGGACTACAGTCAGTTTCCTTTCAAACTGCAGTTTGCAGTTTAAAGCCTGCAGTTTAAAAGCAGGTCTTTTGTCAAGAGGATTCTGAGCATGGTGGCCCACAGATAACCTTAGAAATCTCAAATCATCTGGCTGCTTTGATTTTAATGCTACATAAGAAAATGTCTCTATCATCTCAACAGCATCTTCCCTAGCTATTTCTATCCCTACCTTATTTTTACCTTTCAAAGGCTACAGTAAAGACCAGTTGGATAAAGAAACCGTTTCAAATCCTAACCACCGTGACTGCCTTCATTTTACGCATCTAGTGGACATAAATTCTTGTCATCTAGTTTTATGCGAATGGCAAGATTTATTAGATCAGACAGGTCATTAAGTAATTTTTTTCTCTAATAATGTCTTTGATTCAGTGAACTCAAATTTATGCTCTGTTATAGTGTGCTAACAGCTATTTTTTGGCTAGGAAAGTCGGCAATAAATCTGAATTTAATAAACTGACAATAGATCTCAATGTGCAAGAGATTCAAGGCACTCATTTTTCCAGTTATTTAAAAGCAGTGAATCCTTGCATAACTGCAAGACTAATTCCAAACTAAAAGCATATTTTCTTGTGCTGGTTTTGGCTGGGATGGTTAGTTTCCTTCATGGTGTCTGCTGTGGGGCCACGTATTGGATTTGTGCTGGGGGCAGTGTTGATGATACAGGGATGTTTTAGTCAAGGCCTTTTCTGCTTTTCACCCCACCCAACCAGCAAGTAGGCTGGGAGGGAGCACAGCCAGGATGGATGACCCCAACTGACCCAAGAGATATCCCATACCGTACGGCATCATGCTCAGCATATAAATCTAAGAAGAAGAAAGAAGCAGGGGGGTGTTCAGAGTTCTGGCACTTGTCTTCCCAAGTAACCATTACACGTGATAAAGCCTGGCTTTCCTGGAGATGGCTGAACACCTGCCTGCACATGGGAAGCACTGAATGAATTCCTTGTGCTTTGCTTGTGTGCATGGCTTCAGCTTTAACTACTAAACTGTCTTTATCTCAACTCTTGAGTTTTCTGACTTTACCCTTCCAATTCTCTCCCCTATCCCACTGGTGGAAAGTGAATGAGTGAACGGCTGGAGGGTGCCTAGTTGCCAGGGGGGTTAAACCACACCACCTCTCTAAAAGCACCTCACTGATCACAGCATGCAGCTTTGCTTAATAGGGATATTATTTTAAAAGCTGCCCAGCAATTGCCCCTGGTTGCCAATTTTTTTACCTGGCAAAGAGGAGACAGGATTTGGGTTTGCTCTTTCATGAACACAGCTCTGTTTGTGAACACATACACACCTCTCTGTGCACTGCCACCTCCTGCTGCCACCACCATTCTCTGCGTGCACATGCATCTGAGAACACACACACGCAGAAAAAAGACTTGGAGGTGAAGAAGCATGGTGGAACAGTTTTCCCATTGAAGTTGTGGAAGCTCCACTCTTCAAGACTTTGAAAACCCAGAAGGCCAGGCTGGATGAGGCTTTGAGCAACCTGGTCTAGTGAGAGGTGTCTCTGCCCATGGCAGATGAGCTTTAAGGTCCCTTCCAACCCAAACCATTCTACGATTCTATGGACAAGTACCTGAGCAACCTCATATTGCTCAGAGGCCTGCCTGGTTTTGAGCAATGGGCTCGACTGGTGTCCACCAGAGGTCACATCCAACCTGAATTATTCTACAGTTCTGTGAGTTCATCAGCTACCTGCTCTGTTCCTTGCTAATGGCATTTTTCAAGAGCTCCATGCACACACCCACAGCTTGTCTACAAAGGGAAAATCACTGGCAAACCTACATAGACATAGTTCCATCTGTATATAAGTCTCACTATACATATTGTTTATGCATATGCATGTGTGTGTGCATGTTTGTAGATATGTGCATGTGTGTTTTTGCACGTATGCACGTTTGCATACAAACAAGTCCTTTGCTAGTGCTTTGCTAGCACTAGTCCTTTGCTAGTGCTAGGAGGTAGTATCAATGTCCCTACCTCCCAAGAAGATAAACAAGTTCTCCTGCAAGAGATGTGGCTAGGAACTAAGATAGAGTGGCTGTGCTTGGCACTGACCAGGCAGGTCTCTCAACATGCTCAAACAAAATGCAGAAGCAGTAAAGACATAGGGCATACCTTCACCACAGAGATGTTCACACACAAGTCATGCCCTTCCATGTCCTGTTCATCCCAGAGCATTGGGCAGTGAATGGTTCATCCCATTTACTCCTGTGTGACAGAGGCTGAGGAGCCAGAACTGGAGGCATAAGCGAATTGTATCTATGATGGAGTAGAAGATGAGGTACCCATTGCTACAAATGGGACCTATTCTCATCTGGAGACAGTCATAAGGGTAGGAATGTCACCTTTCTACATCTGAGCCCTATGCTTGAATTTTCTTTTCATACCTCTCCACTTTCAAGAAGAACCCCAGTGAATCACACTGTCTGGCTATAAAAAGGGAAACTAAAGGAAATGTCAAATGTCATGGTGGCTTTTCATACTGTCTATCTCTTGTTCAGACAGGAAGTAGGAGTGCATCCTACTCGTGGCACAGATAGGGGAGACAGCTGCCTCCAGAGTCTACTTATCAGGAGGGACTGCCCCTTTCAGAGAACCACAGGGTTGTTTTCTTTTCTCAAAACAGTTTTGTTTTCTAGCCTCTGTTCTGCCAACCCATTTCCTCAGAGGCAATGTGTCAGGGTATCCCGTCTGCTAAAATATGATCTCTTTTCCATTTCAATCCACATATTGAACCATATCCATCTACTCTCAAACCACAGGGGCTGGCTGAGATGAAAAATGTTTAATTTTAAGTTTGAAAGCCCGACTGTCATCTCACTTAATGCAGTGTTAGCAACTGGTTGAAATCCATGACACATGGAGTAAAAGAGCTCAGAATGCATTAATCCTTGAAGTGAAGGAGTAAAACAGCCTCTCTCAAGCTATGCTTAGACTTCTTCTTAGGAAAGGTCAGTTAAAACATCTTGCAGCCACATTTTCACATGACTTGGAATGAGTATTGTTGCAGATCGTCCATAAATACTTGTTGCCCCGACTACAGGACAGGTAGGCATTTTACACATCTCAAAGGAGAGATGCCCTGTCAGCTGCTCTCCGGACAGATCTTTTCATTCTCTTCACAAATACCTTCCCACTTGGTAAGGTTCAAAAGCTGTACGTAGTTCAAAGGCTAAAGTGCCTGGCAACTATAGAGCAGATATCACAGTCTGTGTGCTAACAAGGGTTGCAAAGAACTGGAGCAGCCTGTGAAGACAGCTGCAGGATCACCTTCTCACATGTATGACTGGCAGGTAGAAAACTATCAAGTATCCTTAGAGAGGCAAAGTTATGTCTTCTCTTCAGAAAGATTGACACTTGCTGCCCAATCCAAATCATCCTCTTTCTAAAGACTACAATTAATAGCATGAAGAGACCAGTCAGTGATTAGACCAATGGTGTCCTGAGCAGACTCCCTCTTCAGTTTTGCCCTTTCTTTAAAGCTGAGGTTGAATTTCTCAAGGCTGTAAATAAGCTCCTATAGATCCGAAAGTCATGTTTGCAGCCCAATTAGCATGTAATGGCTCTTCAAGCAGTTGATGATAGTAATCTGGGCTTGAAGTCTTGGCATGTAAGGGATGCTTGTGATTGTAGCTTACTTTGTCTCACATCACTGAAGGCATATAGAAAGGACAAGGGTCACTTAGTGCTATCACAAACTAAGGCCTCTGACATAAGGCATCCCTCAGATATGTACCCTATTGCCCATGTGCTGAGCTTTGTTAGTGAGTTCATGCCAAAGCGCAGGCTAGAGAATTATCAGCTTTCTGAAAGAACAGCATTATAACACTGCAGACAAAGCGCTCTTATGTGCTTTGTGCTCTGCAAACTGAGACCAAGTGGTAAATGTGTCAGTTTAGGAGTGTTTTGGACTCAAGAAACAATGGAATGTCCTTTATATCTTTCCTAATGAGAGCAAAAAACTACCAGCCTTCCCATTTCAAAGCTGGCAGGGCTTCTTACACAGGCCTCTGTTCAAACAGTGTAGGGGAAGAGGAATAGGAGACTTTTTTTGTTCAACTCAAATGACGTGGCCTGTATTTCTAACATAAAAAGTAAGTCAGAAAATTAACTCTGTCTGAGGCAGAAGATTTAGAAGAGAAAGTAAAGTGTGAATGTAGGAAGCTGTCTGAACACAAAGGCAAGGAAAACGAACACTTTTAGTCATTGACAGAACATGCATTTTTATGAGTGTTAACAGAAATTTGGTGTGATGATTCCTACAATGACATCCTAGCCAGTACAGCTGGTCTACAGGCAGAAAAGGAAGAAGCTGGATGAACAGTGGGAATATGAAAAGTCTTTAAAGTGTGTTTTAAGAGTGATTTCAAGCATTTTGGGGAGATCTGAGATTGACAGCGTAGTGGGGCTGAAAACCATGCTTGAAAACAACAAGGAAATTCCAGCTGAAGAAATGCAAATCTATACATCATCTAAAAATAACTGCAGACAGCTACCAGAGCCCAGAAGCTCAGAAGAGAACTGAGAAGTGGTCTGTCTCAGCCAGGTTCCTTTTCTCCAAAAGGTGGCAAAGCGCAGTGCTGGAAAGGAGACTGCAGAAAAGGTCACTATGTACAATTTTGCCTCAAAGGCAGATGTAACATGCATTTAAGATAAAATGAACAAACACAGTTTATTTCCTCAGGTTTAATTCTCATGTATGCCTGATAAGAAATCTCAACTACTCCTTTCACTCTGTGCAACTTCCATTCCAGAAAATACCACCCTCTGGCTACTCAAGGAAGTACCAGAATAACCTTCACAGTGCTCCCCTTTCCCTTCAGATGAAACTCTTCTTGAGTCCTTTTCTTTGATTTCTGTCACTCACTCTTCTGTCTGCTGCTCTTCCCAGCTCTCACCTCACTCAGCACCACAAACCCAGACCCTACCTTGACCTGCCTCTCATGACACCTGGCTCGATCTGGCTGCATGTTTATCTCCACACTCCTCTTTGCTGCCTTCACAAGCGTCTCCTGCTATAACCTCTCATGACAACATACCCAGCCTGAACTGTTCTCTACTCAGTTTTTCCCTCTTTTCCCTGGCAGTCTGTTGCATGACCACACCATTTCTAAATGCAGACAGCCAAACTATTTTCTCCATCATCTCCCAGCCCTGACAGACATGCATTTTTTCTGCTGTCACTGTCACTAAAGCCTCCTTTTCACAAAGATGCCTCTTTTTCTCTCACGCTCCCTTCCCTTTCTTCTTTACCTTCTTTCTGCTATTTTGAATAACCCTGTATCCAAGCCTTTCCTCTGCTCCTACATTGCTCTCAGCCATGACTGCCCTGACATTGTGTCTCCTGAGAAATTTTAGAGCTCCTCATCCTCTTTCCACCCTCACTTATCCTCAGATGCAGGTGCTTGTGTGCTCATGACAAGCTAATCCTATTGGTTTCTTTGCACTTGTGTCATCATACTGTCTGCAGCCATGCCTCAACCTTCCCTCTCACCTAAAAGCCACTCACCAACCCTTGTTCTCTTTCTTTGTTCCCTCCATTGTTAAATTCCACCCCCTATTGTGATCAAGTCACTTTCAGCATTATCCGCTGCTCCCTCAGGTGGCATTCTGGTATCTTCCAGTCCATCAGCACCTGTGCTCAACCTTTTGTCCTTTCCCCCCTACTAATAGCTTTGCTGAGCCTCTGGTGATGCTGTGATTCTTTCCCCCCTTTTTCCCACTGCAAGTTTTATACTGGCACTGGCTCAACTGCAACAACTGTTCCTCTGAGAGCAGGCTGACAACTGCCACTATGAGTTTGTTCTCTCCTTTTTCCATTCAGCCGTTTCATGCAGCATTTAGCACAGTGGGCTTCTGGCCCACGAGTGAGGCATCTTAAGCACTGCACTGAATGCAAATATAATCACATGGCTGTGGAAGTTGTTCCTGCCATTCATCTGAATAGTTAACTGCTTTTTGTTAATTAACTTTTTGCCGCCATGAAGTTTTGCGGCAATCTTTACGCTGCTTAAGACCGACCCTTTCCTGCAGGAATGGTTGAATAATAGCACCAGCTGGATGCGTCATAATTATCACAGCCTCAGCACTGTAGAAATATAAGACTTCTGGTGGGTGGAAACCATTGCCTCTTTCTTTTCCTGTGTGCCTGGGCTTATCACAGGATGTCATTCAAGGTTAAAAAGCTTAGCATCCCTGCTGATCATGCCTTTCCCCCTGGAAAAAACATGTGATGGATATCATCAAAAAGGGTTGTATTTCAGCTGCACAGTTTGTTCAGGCTTGTCCTTCTTTACCTTACCCATGGTGTCCCAAAACCAACATGTGACCCTGTGCACATGAGGGATTAATATCTGGGATTCCATTTTAGTGACACTGAGAGCATCAGATCATTGTTGTGGGCCGCTTGCTCAGAAAGCTGGAAGCAAATGAGCAGAAACAGCGATACCGCCCACCTCACACCAGAGAAAAGGAGACTGACTCTGGTTTTGCCACTTTAATGTTTAAATCATTAGGGAACATCGGCTCTGGTCATGTTTGAGAACTCCTTGCCCTGTAGTTGCCTGTACCCCTTTCTCTTGCCTGTCAGTGATGGGAGTTTCCATCCCCATGTCTTCCTCTCTGCTCATAAAAAGATGCCTCTAAACATGTCTGTTTGAATGCTACATTTTCTGACATGAACATATCTGACCCTATATTTACACTTCCTTAACATCCCTTTCTATTCTATAGCTGCTGTAAAATCCAGCCAAGATCAGACAGAGTGAGGAAATGGGTTAGACTTCTAACCCAGACTGGTAATAGCATTAACGTTTTGAATAAATGTAATGTATTGCAATTCCCGTTGATCATTCTATAGTAAATATATGCTTGAAGTGACTGCCTTGACCTCCTTTTTGAGGCTATGATTATACCTCAGTTTACCTAGATTTGGGACAGAGGCCTCACATACTCCACAGCCAACTAACTCCACTGTAATTGTATTGGCAAAGTTCCTAGGTTCTGCAACAATCTGGTGGAGGCAAAAGCCAGTTCTGCCACTGCGTCTTTTCTACTGTAACAAAAGATATGTTTAATCAAACAAATATCAAGATTAATGAGGGCGGTGCAATGGTATCACTGTTACTCCCTCAAATATCACTTTTCCTTTGTTTAGTAATCTTGGTTTTCAGTACACCACAGTGTTGTGTTTTGGGTTTTTTTTACACTAGCAGCTTTTGCCTGTTCTGTGGCATTTGTAAGAAGGCCTCTCCCTCAGGCAAAATCAACAGGATACTTTAAAAAAGGACATTGCTATTTAAAACTATGAGAAAGTGCTTATAACAAAAACTGGTCTAACAATGTGTCCTCATTCCTAGCTTTAAATATGAGATCTCTACACCGCCTCTGTTCTTACTTGCTGACAATTTGCTAATTACTGTCTCCACTAATGGATTATGTCAGTGTTCTCTTTACATATCCCTCATTTATTTCTTCTTTCTTGGTATATTATCAGGGTGCTTAAAAAATAAAAGCAAGCCCAGATTTGTGTTAGATAGCTATAGCATTATTTTGCTATATGGTGAAAAAAAAGCAGTATTGTGAACTAAGTTCTTACCTTCTGAACGGAGGGCATAGCCTCAGATTTGCTGACTGTTAAAAATGCAGATAATTTTAAAGTAAATTCCTTGGACAAAGTAAGCAAATGTGTTGCAGTGTTCCTTTGCCTGGAGTGACCTTATAACTAAAACACTGCCAAAATTTCACATGTTTTTCCTGTGGTCTGCTCTCCAGACAACGCGATCCAAGCTGCCAGATTTTTCATTAATTAGTTCTTCCGTGGATGGTAGAAAAGCAAGAATAATATAAGCTCAAATGTGTTTGTTTACGTAACATCTGCTGCTCCTTAACCTCCAGGTTCCACATTTCTCTCGCAAATAACTCTTCCTCTATGATCTCAAAGCTACGACGTGTCCAGCAGTTTTCTTTTCATTCCTTGTACGCTCTTGCCCCTTGCCTTCTCTCGTTATTGGTTTCCTGGTGTTATCATTAGGACACCCTAATCCAGTGGCTGAACCCCCTCTTTCTTCAGGGCTGCCCTTCTGTGGAGTGAAAAGATGGACTGTGAAAAAACCCTGATCTTCTGTCAATACAAAATGTGCATGAAGGTGGCTCTGTTACATGGAGCAGCTCGGGAGAGATGGAAGAGCTTCTGCTAGTATGTTAAAGAAAAAGGAGCCATTCTGATGACTCTATTAAGATAATGAAACTGCCCAACTCTGTCTCCCCTCTGCCTCGCTCTCCTGGCTATGCTGTGGGAGTCACTGCTCTTGTTTGTGTCCCTGGGGAAGAAGGAAAGAGAAGTGGGAGCCTCCAGGATATGTTATTAAAAAAAAAAAAAGAAAGAAAAAAAGAAAAAATAGAAAAAGAAGAAGAAAATTAAAAAAAAATACTGAAAAAATAAAAACAAAACAAAAAATAAAAATAGAAAAAAGAAAAAAGTGAAAAGAACAAAGAAAAAAGAAAAAATTAAAAAGAAAAAAGAGAAAACAAGAAAAAGCGGGAAGAGGAAGAAAAGCAAAAAGAAAAAAAAAAGGAAAAAAGAAAAAAATAAGTAAAAAGGAGCACAAAAGAAGGTCTGGGGTGGGAGGAGAACTGCTTGAGCCATAACAAAGGTACACAGGGAACGTGGGGAAGTAGAAACTGCCTCCATTAGAAAACGCGGTGGGGCACGAGTGCGGCGGGGCAATACGTGGGGGCAGGGCAGCGAGGAGTCCGGATTGCCGGTACTCCGGTGGGACTGCCCCCGACCCCGCTGCGGCCGCTGTCACGGGGGAGCCGCACAGCGAACGGCTCCGTGCTCTGCTGTCACCCGTCCCGCACGCACAGCAGCTCCCAGCGCTGCCCCGCAGCCGGCTCCGCAACCCCCCGCTCCCCGCCGCTCCCCCGCCCCGCCGCGGGCTCGCCGTGCCCCGGGGACCAGCAGTGCCCGGCGGCCCCAGGCGGAGGAGGAGGAAGAGGAGGAAAAGGAGGAGGAGCGGACACCTGGGCTGCGGTCCCTGCGCCCTCCCCTCGCCGCGGGGTGTGTGCCTGTCCGTGTGCCTGTGTGTGCGCGGGGCGGGGGTGTCTTCACACCGGCGCGGCGCTGGCGGAGGCTGGATTGGAAGGTTTTAGCCCTCGAGCCGTGGATTTGCAGTCAATCCCTCTCTATTTTAGTCGCGGGCTGACATCACGAGCGTTGTTACTCCTATAAATGCCTCCAACCGCTCCTTGCCAGCAGCGGGCAGGGGGTGGAGCGGGGGGAGCCCCTCG